>VZTH01017844.1:0-11509 GCA_013397815.1 Aleadryas rufinucha | reverse complement strand
AAAAAAAAAAAGCCAAAAAAATCCTCCCCTCAAAATCTTGCATTTGGAACTGCATAATCTGCATGCATGAGTGAAATGTTGGGGTTTTTTTCTCAGAGATTTTCTAAGTTTCTTAGACATAAACCTTATTGAGAGGTTACAGAGGTTAATTTTTTTCCATTACAAAGTTTTGTGACAATCCAAAATGTTCCTGAAGCAATAAGGAACATAAAGATAATAAAAAAATTAGTCTAGTAAAGCAAAAGTTAAAAGTTTCTAGGTTTAGATTAGCTTCCCTCAAGGTTGTTGATCATGAGGAATACATTCAGAAATTGATTTTAAATGTTAAATTTTTTTTTATGTTTTAAATGTAATAAATAAAGACTAGCTCTTAAAGGTTATTCCCATGTTTACTGCAGAAAAGGCAAGAAAAAGTTTTGGGTTTTTTTAAAAACATCTGAGAAGCAGATATGGAATTATTAGATGGATGCATCTTACCTCACAGCCCGGTCGAGACACTTTGGGAAAGGCTCACAAAGTCTCCTTTGTGTTTATATATGGAGACACAGCCAAATGCCTGCAGGAGATGGCTGTTTCCTGGTCAGCCCATTGAAAGAAGATGGCAGATATGCCCTTTTTTTTTTAATTTGTTACAGATACAAAGTAAAGTTTTGCAATTGAGTACAGAACCCATCGCATCAACTGTGGCTTTCAAATACTTGTCCTATCAAATTGTGCAACGCTCGTGTTAACGTCTTGTTCCACTTGAACAATCAGATAATGGACTGGAGGCCAATAGGCCAGAGGTTGTTCTTCCTTTGGGAGAATGTTCTGTGCCCAGGAAGTTCACTGATCGGTGTTTTTCACAACGCTATGGTACCCCACTACAGCCAGACCAGAATTTCAGCCCCCCTCAGACCAGACCACAGCCCCCCTGCACTCCATATGCCTGGATTGACTTAGACCAGCTGGGAATCCAGCCCTTATTTCCCATATCTTGATCCGCCTTGTCACAACTGAAGTTCTACCTTGGCAATGCTAAACCCCCTCTTTATTGTGAGAAAGGAGGAAACTAATTTCAGAGAGGTTAAAATTTTACAAAGTTTGTGTACTCAGGAATAGTTTGTGAGGGGTTATATGTCTGATAGGAGATAAGAGCTCAAGTACCTTGCTTTCCTAGCATGAGAAAAAGGTCTTAACCTCCTACCTCTCCAAAACAAAATAAAAACCAAAATGACTAATCAGCCTGGAAATGTTCAGTACACTTCCTCAGATGCTTTGAGATTAGCACAAATTACAGGCAAACAGGAGATGGAGGATTCCAGATCTGGGTCAGCTGCAGTTAGGGCGGCCTGTTGAAAGGAGAATAATTTTATATTGAGGGACATGTCTTGCTTCCAGTCTCTTGTGTAAAGCAAAAACATTTCACAACAAGATGAAGAACAACAAGCATGAGAGACATGAGCACAGTGCCACATTTTGTGATCTCTTAAACCATTCCAGCTACGTTTAAATTATTTTTGAGAACTCAGAAGTATCATTACAGCAAGACCTTCTCTGAATTCCTATTTCAATTTCCCGGTTTGTTAGGGCTACACAGTAATCAGCAAGATGGGAGCACTTGATGCTCTAATAGCTGTTTCTGGAGATAAACACAAGACACACTTCAATGTTCTGAAAAGATGGAAAAGCTGAAACAAAACTCTTTCTATCTTTCCCTGGTTTATCTTCACATTATCTGAATGTGAGATAAAAATGTGTTTCTTTCCTTTTTTTTCTTTCTTTTTTTTTTAAATCTATACCCCTTCAACTAATGTTCCCAAAGTTAGAGGTACAGAGACAAAAGCTTCACATAAATGCAAACAGAACTGCAGAAATGCAAAACACAAACAAAAAATAATTACAATGCCATTAACTTTTACAGGATCTTATTTCTTTTGCTCTTTCACAACACAACGAGCACAAGGAGCAAGCATTAGGGTACAAGTTTATTTAAACAGTCAGGGTAAACACGTAAAAGCAGGAAACCAAATGCCAGAAGGAAAGCTTGGGAACAAATGTGAACCTCCTCAGCCTTGAGCAGTGCCAGGAAGTATGAGCCAACTGGATTTTCACTTTTCCCACTCAGGGGGATAGGACAATTGTCCAGGAGAGATGAGGTGAGGCTGAAGCCATGTTGAATGGGAAGGGAGAAGAGAGACAAAGCAGGGAGATGTTACAAGCGAAGGGGATGCTCTTTGGAGGGGATGGCTGAGTTGGTGACTGTAGATACAACCAAACAGCATGATCCTTAAACCACTCCTGGACTGCAAGTATGTAATAGAAGTTACAGTCCTAAAGGAGAGGGCGAGTGCAGAAATCCCTCAGTGAGGGTAAAACATAGATGATGGAAACAAGAATCTTCTGTAATGCATTTCAAGTCCTCCAAAAATAGGAGACCCTGGAGCCTGCCAGTATAAAACTCATCAATAGTTAGGTGGGAATGTGAGATTAAATAAGAAATGGTGGTTCAGTGGATTTATTTGCTATTTCTAAGACTCCTGATACTGTGAGTTGTTGCCTATGACTGACCCTCCCAGGACCTCACATAGCACTAAAGTTGTCTTGCACTTGATGATTTGCTATGATTTAATTTTACAGAGATGTAAATGGGTCCAGCAGTGTCAGAACATGGTGAAAGGATTATCACCTGGAAAAGCTTACACTAGTGATAAGGGAAGTGGACAGGATAGAAAACAAGGAAATGTACAACACAGTTGTGATGAGATTACTTGATCATGCATAAACCCAAACTGAGTCTCTTTAACATAAGGAATTATTCTTTAGAGAAAGAAGCACCGAGCAACAGAACATATTGTTCATTTAAAGTCCATAACTTTTCCCCCCAAGATCTGTTTTTTAAGATTACATCTTTCTATTCCATAATGATGGCAATTTGCTCATTACCACATGAGGAAATTGGTGATGAAGTACAACCCTAAGTATGCATGGCTATAATTTAAACAAATACAGTATCAAGGAAAGGTATTAACATACATAACAGCTTGGTAATGTTCAAGTTCTGAGCATTTGCACTATGCAAAGAAGGAACTAGGGATGAAGCCTAGAATTTGCCTTATGATTTTCTGTCTGCTTTGAGTATCTACTAACTTAGCAGAGGTATGGCCAATAGTTTGTCATTTCTACAAAAGAGTTACAGTGAGTGACATTTCTATTAGGGATGCAGACATGGTGAACTATACCACATCTCCAGTGACAAACTGTCTGCTGAGAAGAAAAATCATGTGGTTGTCACGCATATCTGATCCTATAATTACACATGTACACTTAGACACTGTTGAAAGAAAGGGCTTCTCTGAGAGGCAATTCTTCCAGCAGGATTGCACTTGCAAAGATCTGTCCATTTTAGGGTATGAGGACAAATCTTAAAAGATTTTTCAGCAGAATGGTCGGTATTCTTAGAGAGGGAAATTAAAAATAGATATAGAAAGGAAATGAAGCCAAACAGCAGCTTGTTAAGAAGACCAGAACAAAGAAAAGGTTAAAGTCCTTTGAAGGTGGCCACAGGTCTGAAGTGGATTAACCCACTGGGGAACCCAGAAGTTTGCAAATTTGGGTTTCAGCTGGCTTACTTTTGGCTATGGCAGACTTTCAATATCACCTACCTTGAAATTTATTGTCAGCCAAAGAGGACCTGTCACCTCTGAAAATCAACCTGTCTTTATTCCCTTTTTTCTGTCAAGACCCTAAGCACAAATTTAACTGACATCAGATATGACTGACTTCAGAGTGCAAACTTAAATTCAAGCTGTAAACCTCTTCTGATTCTTCTGTTACAGTGAACAAAGGAATCAGAACTTTCATCTCACCTGTAAGTTCTATATGCAAAATATTCATTGTTTGTTGCGCATCAGTGAAGATCTAGGTCATAAATACTGGGATGGAGGGACAGGGAAGGAAGAATGTATTGCAGGAGAGCTGTGTCTATTAGTTCCACCTTTCCTGGAAAAGCTTTCGTTGAACACCATCATCCCCCACTCTTCCAGCATGTAACATAAAAAGCAGACTCATTCCTGCATCTGATGCTGTTAGAACTGTGAAAAAAGATATGAAAAAGACCTCACTATTACCCCTCCTCACTGATGAGAAGGAAAATGTTTATGCCATTTTTGAAAAGTGCTGCATGCTGCTATTATAGAGCTTGGGACTGAAAGACTGCCAGGGCAGTCACTACATCTACACTTTGGGAAAATGAGACATGGAGAAATGTCTGCTGGAGCAGAAAGAGAGGGAATCATTCCTGCCTGGGCCCAGGCTTGCCTGAGATTCCTTAGAGCCCTTCCCAGACATCATGACTTTAGAACTTGTCTATGTGAAAAGAAGACTCAAATCCTTCCTGAGGCCTTTGATGCTTTCCAGTGAATCATAGGAACTCCAGGTGCCACATTGTCATCAGCAAGAGTTCAGTCCTCAATTCTTGCAGGCAGGCCTGCTGTAAAGCCCACTCTGTCTCCTCTCTGGTCCAGTCTAACAAGGAGCCCGGGGTGCCAAGCCATGACAAGCTGCAAGATGAGCTCCAGAGAGGAGAAGAGCTTGGGGAGAGTTTTCAGCACAGATTAGCAATCCTTTAGGACTTGTGCATATGTGCTACTCTGAACTGCTGGATTGTCATCACCTTGATCTTGTCCAAATCCACCACAGTCAGGTTTGTAGCTGCAGATAAAGATGGAGTAAAGGAACCCAAGTGTTGGGGTTTTAAGAGTTCTCTTTTTATTTTCTTTTTATTTTGAAGACTTTTTCCCCACACATGTACATTGCTGAGGGGGAGCCATTGCCAAGGTACTTGAGAGAAAAAAAGGACTTAGCTAAGGGGAGGAGCCCCGGCCGACTGGCCCCTTTACCTGGGAAGAGGGGGTTGGGCAGGGCCCCTCGGCCACTTGAGATCTGGCGTTCAGAGGGGAAGGAGGCTGCATCGCTGTGGAGAGAATCCACCATCACTGCAGGCTTCTGCCTTCTGCTGCTTTTCCTCCAACCNGTCACTGGTCCTGTTTGGTATCACTGCCAGAGTTATTGCTGGTTGTTTGCCTTGTTATACGTATATATATATTAGTAAAGAACTGTTATTCCTATTCCTCATACCTTTGCCTAAAAGCCCCTTAATTTCAAAGTTATAGTAATCAGAAGGGAAGGGGGTTGCATTTTCCATTCCAAGGGAGGTTCCTGCCTGCCTTACAGACACCTGTCTTTTAAAACCAAGACACCCAGCGAGATGAATCACACTGACTGAGGTTAGAAACCTGGTCCTGGGACATCCCTACATTGGAACCAGGTGATGGCAGAGAAATGAAACATGATGCACACACAGATGTTTGGGCTGTCACTGCATGAAAGATGTTGAGGCGCTGCTGAAGGGTCGAGGAGGGGAGACCTTCTCACTCTGTACAACTGGCTGACAGGAGGTTGTAGCCAGGTGGGAGTTGGTCTGTTCTATCAGGTAACAAGTGACAGGATCAGTGGAAATGGCCTCAAGTTGTGCCAGGGAAAGTTTATGGGTATTAGGGGAAATTTCTTGTCAAACTCTGCAAAAGGCTGTCCAGGGTACTGGTGGAGTCACCATCCCTGGAAGGGTTCAAAATGAAGTAATAATAAAGTAAACATAATATCCCGCCATTGCTGTGATGGTAATATTTTAGATCTGGGCTGCAGATGTTATTTTGTCTAATATTAATAAGCTCACTATGGATTTTATCTGGTTCAGAGACAATGTTCAATCCAGTCATTCCTAATGTTATTTAAAAGGTTAAAACTCTCAAATAAATCTTCAGTAGAGTTAACTTTTATGCTCAGATTATAAAAACTGTTGTTAAGGTCATGTTTTATTTTTTAAGTCTTCTTCAAAGATGCTTTTTTTTTTGTTCATTGGTTTAATACTGCCTGTTTTTCTGTGGAAAATCTATAGCCATAGAACAGAAAGCTGGAACTTTTCTAAAGAAGCCCTTGGCTTCTTTTAGCACTGACTTCTTTCCATTCTTTCATTCTCCTGGTCACATAAAATTTACTCCAAGATCCCATTGCAAATGTTTTTGCATCAAACAAATCATCATCAACCACAAATCTCCAAAGGGTCTCAGGAGAGAAATAAATGAATAAATAAACAGAAGGCACTCCAGTGGATAAAAGGCAATGAGGAAGGGATCAGGCAGTGTAGGTCAGAGCATTTGCTGTGGTTTGTTCTCCCCACAGGGATGTCTGACAGTGGAGGGGGAAGACAACCTGATGTAGCTGGATGCAGCAATCTGGCATGGCATGGGAAATGATGTCTGGGTGCTAGAGAGGCAGAAATACTGGGAAATCTGTTCCTCGGGAAAAGCCTGAAGTATTCTGATTTCCTTAGCATGGTACAAGTCTTCTCCTTCACTGTCCTTGTTTTCCTGCTTGTGTACTTGTGAGAAACGGATGGACTGAGCATATTATTACCCTTTCTGACTCAAGCACTGAAATTTGGATCTTTCTGCAAAGCGAGAGGTCTTGGAGGTAAAACTATTGCCTCTGTATAATTAATTTTTATTGATATTTCTTTCTCTGGAATTCTTGCATCTAATTTTTATTATGTTATTCTCTTCAATGAAAAGAAGAAAGAGCTTACTAATAATATCATCACATATCAATTGTTTCCTTGTGTGTGTGTATGTAAAGGGAGGGAAGGGGAAGTCCTCAAGGCCAGCATGTCCATGCCTGGAAAACATGAACACTGACCCAGAATGACTATTGAAAACCCTTGACACATCACTATTGCAGTATCAGTTTAGGTTTTATTTCGCACTTGGGTCAGCAGCCCTCAGGATATTCCTTCCCTACCTTGAGAGGTGATGACAACAGCAGATTTAGGAGCTCAGCCTTGGGTGTGCCTGGTAAAAGAAAGGTGGAGCCGACTCATGCTCTTCTCCCCAGCCTGAGAGGTCAAACATCAAACCAATGTGCCATGGCTTACAGAGTTACTGTACAGAGACCACTCTTGCAAGCTCTTAGTCTGCTGCTGGTGTGAGATCCTCTACCTTGTCTTCATCAGCAATTAAGGGCATTAAGGTAACTTTCATTACATTTCATTGTGTGAGAACTAGAAGTGAACATGACAAAAATAACCACAGTGCAGCTGACCCACAGAAAATCATTAACCTGTGGTATGTTCCTTAAACATCTGGTTCATACAATTTCACCAAGAGATACATTTCTTGGCTTTACCATAGCTTTCCCATGTGACTCAAAAAGTTTGGCCCCAGTTTCTAAGTCTTTAAAATGACTGAATGATTCTCCAGCAAAATTTTCTTTCTGCCTCAAGGTGTTTGTATCCAGAACACAAAGTTTTTGGTTGCAATAGATTTTCAAATTATGGTAAAGAACATAACAAATGCATTAAGCCCATAAAGCATTTTTTTCTTTCCCATTCAAGATGTACTATGGTCATCAAATACAGCAAGAACACTAATTAGATTGACTTGTATGACTACTTGTGTCTATCAGAGCAAAGCAGAGATCATCTGAGCCATTTCTCCTGGAAGTTTATGAGACAAAAAAAAAAATAAAATCTTGCTGTTTTTAGACAGAAGTTGCATAAAAACACTTTATAAGTGAACTTATTGGTTTCCCACACATACGTAAAGAGAAAGCAAGACACAGGAATATCAACCATTTTGTCAGGAAATCCATAATTCTATAGCTATACTTAAAGTGAGAGCAAGTTCAGCAAGTCACAGGCTTTTATCAAAGTCAAAAAAGCTTGAGAAATGGGATCTCAGTATCAGGGCTCTGCAACAACAGAAATGGAACCAGAGAGTGATTATCCTTCCCCTTCCTCCCCCTTCTTCCAAGGAAATGAAATCTTCAAGACGAAAGGATTAAACTGCAAACTACTGGTACAGAAATGGAAATTTCTTCCTGACGATGATTTGCATATTTTCCACATGCTCTTTATCACGTCTGGAGCTTTTGGCACCCATGCTCAAGGCTTTGATGTGGGTCAGCAGCTGGCAGGGGCCAAAAGAGAACAGCAATGAAGACACTTTGACTCCTTGCAAGTGCACCAGACCAACATAAATGGCGATAATCACATTAGAGCATGGTCACATTGAAGCGGTCACAGTTAAGTAAGTGCAGGGAAGTTACTGAGCCTAAAATGTCATCAACTACTTTTATAGTCCAGATTTCTACCTTTCAGCCTTATCTTGCTATGGGAGAGGGCCTAATTTTCGTGATTGATACTTGCCATGGCACCTTTTAGTTGTACCTAAATGATCAGTTTGATTTAAACCAACAGGATGACTTTCAAAGTTTGAGGCTAAGTATGTCAAAAAGTTTGGAAAAAACCCTCTTTTTTAGCTATGGCTGCAGATATAAAGCTCATTTTTGAATCTGTATCAGGTGAGACCAGTTCTGAAATTCTTCTAAGTCATTCTTCTTCGATATTAGCATTCTATGGAGGGGATTTATTCCTTTGCGACTCTCCATATTAAATATAATTATGTTGTTGTTTAGATTGTAAACCAATGCCCAAGGGTATCTTTTTCTCTTCCTTTCTCTAATATGTTTGAAAAATAATTACATGGACAAAGAAGACAAGCCTAAAGTTACAGCAAGGTCATAAAACTGGAAAACACCACAAATTAAATAATTCTTCTTCACCTTAACTCATCCCTTACTTGAGTTCACTTAGAGTGCATGCCATCCTGAAGGTCCTGGAGGAGAATGTGTTTGTTATCAATCAGACTTGAGGGAGAAGGCAGCAAAATAATGTACACCAGAGGGGGAAAAAAGCCATTTGAGAGAAAACCTTTCATGAAAAAAAAAGAAACAGCTTTGTTTTGCACAAAGAAAAAATTCTTCAAGTGAATTAATCTCCAGCAATGTGTCATGCACAGAGGTGGTGAGAAACTGCATGAATGCTATTTTCTTCATCATGTTCATTCCAGTGAGGGATTAAAACTCAAAACCTCAAATATATTTGCAAATTGAAGTGAAAGTACATCCATACACCTCAAAAGAAGAATTTTGTTTTAACAGCTTTAAAATTTGACCTTCTCCTATATTTTTTTTTAAGTACAAATGTATTCAAATTTCAAAGTAAAAATATAGGTTAGTAAAATTTCAAATATTTCCTTTTGTGTAAGTGTCCAAAAATTGTATTTTGACAACATTTAAGTATTTGACAAGAAAAAACCCATCTCAAATTCAAACTGACTCACTAACTCATCCCTTCAGGCTCCAGGGCCAGGAAATTCTGTCTGCTGAGAAGACAATTTTCACAGGTTCACAGAGTACTATTCAATCTCCTTATATTAAAATATTTTGAGGCATCTTTTCCTTAGTATTAGCATTTTTTTAATATGCCCCACAGAAATTATCTGACACTAGTCAGACTGCAATTGATTCCATTGCTTCATAAACACTTTTGTGCACCCAGCATTGTCACACACCTATGTCAAGGTCTGATCTGTTTGCAGACAACTCGAAGTGATTAACCCACCTGTAAATCAATGAATGGGAAGTAACATTAGCTTAGGCCAAAAAAAGCCAAATACCAAATTTTGTTGTGCGAGGTAATGCCACACTGATAACAAATAACTGGTTTTGGTGCAGAAAAAATGCACTTGGTCATATTAAGCCATATACAGAAGATTGATGGCAATTCTTGTTCAGCAAAGCCAAATATTACTGTTTTTCTCTGATTTTGATGTGCTCCTCAGAGTCATTATTTCGTAATCTATTTTAAAGGTAAGCACCTCATTGAGGAACAGTAAGAGCTTTGCTTTTGCATTTTCCAACAAGTGCCCAGGGAAAACCACCAGGACATAAGAAACAACTAAAGGAAGAGAAGTTTCTTATCAGTGAACCTCTGCTAAGCTTCAAGGCCTGTGGCTGTAAGCTGATATGGCATTGGTAGATGCCCAGGTGTGAGGGAACACATCTTCTTCCACATCTCGCCATCAAATCTGTCTGCTCCCAAATGAGAGAGGAAATACTTGATAAATTTACACAAACTTGGAGGTCCACATTGTAATTCTTATCTTGTGCTAAAACAGGATAAAAAATGGTGCACAGAGCCCACTCATCTCTCAGAGTTAAATAGAGGGCTCTTGTCTATATTAGCAGTGGCTTCGTGTATTTCAATAAGATAAGCAACTTCTACCTTTTTGCTTTTAATCCTTTCAGTGCACTGCACTAAACCACTTTACTAAACCACTCTAATAACTTACTTGACTTTCTTTTTAATTAAAACAGTGCAGATATGCATTTACAGTACAACAGTGTCCTCTCCAAGGTTGTATATTCTTGTTATGTACCGTCTTAGGTGAGGGAAGGACATGAGACTGTCATGTATCATTTTACCATCAAATTTCTGGCAAGCAGCACTGAATTGTCAGGAAAGAAGTCATTTTAGTCTCCAAATAAAGTTACCTCAGAGAACCGTATGCAGAAATAAATAGAATCCATGTTATATTGCTGTTACTGCTTTCCAAAGTGCATAACATCATAGAATCACAGAAATACAGCCATGGAATCACAGAACAGCCTGGGCTGGAAGTGAATGGGGTGACATTAGGCTGGTGATGTGTCACTAGTGGGGTTCCAGAGGGCTCTCTCCTCGGCCCTGTGCTCTTCAACATCTCCATTAATGACTTGGAGGCAGGAATGGAAGGGATAATGAGCAAGTTGGCCGACGACACAAAACTGGGAGGAGCTGTTGACTCCCTCGGGGGCAGGGAGGCCTTGCAGAGAGACCTCCACAAATCAGAGATGGAATATCATCAACCAAGTGAAGTTCAACAAGGGCAAATGATGGGTTCTGCCCCTGGGATGGGACAGCCCTGGATGCACAGACAGACTGGGGAATGAGAGGCTGGAAAGCAGTGCCATGGAAAGGGACCTGGGGGTCCTGGTCAGTGGCAAGTTGAACATGAGTCAGCAGTGCCCTGGCAGCCAGGAGGGACATCCCTGTCCTGGGGGGCATCAGGCACAGCATCACCAGCCGGGCAAGGGAGGGGATTGTCCCGCTCTGCTCTGGGCTGGGGAGGCCTCACCCTGAATATTGTGAGCAGTTTTGGGTGCCTCAATACGAGAAGGGTCTTAAGACATAAGAGATGGTCCAAAAGAGGGCAACAAAGATGTTGAAGGGCCTTGAGGGGAAGCTGTGAGGAGTAGCTGAAGGCACTTGGTCTGTTCAGCTGGAGGAGATGAGACTGAGGGGAGATCTCATTGCAGTTACAACTCCCTTGTGAGGGGCAGAGGAGGGGCAGGCACTGAGCTCTGCTCTGTTGTCAGTGACAGGACCCCAGGGAATGGCCTGAAGTTGTATCAGGGGAGGTTTAGGTTGGATATCAAGAAGGTTCTTCATGTAGAGGGTGGTTGGGCACTGGAACAGGCTCCCCAGGGCAGTGATCATCACACAAGCCTGAGTTCAAAAACATTTGGACAAAGCTCTCAGGCCCACGGTGTGGCTCTTGGGGATGGCACTGTGCAGGGCTAAGAGTTGGAC
>VZTH01017843.1:436650-464334 GCA_013397815.1 Aleadryas rufinucha | reverse complement strand
CCCCCCACCATATGTTGTCATAGAGCTTCACAATGCCCCCAGGCGCTCACAGCAGCATTAAGACACTATCCTCTGCAGACATTGAATTACTGGTGCCATTTTAGCCAAAACCAACGTGCTTGTGCTGCTGCAGAGAACCACAATCAAACAACCCCCAATACATACCTTCCTGTCCAGTGGACAAGCTGGTTTAAGGGCAGGACCTCTAACAGTCAAGGAACTGGTAGAGACACTTTGCGGTGGCCGAGAGGAATTTTGCACACCCAGTACTGAAATCAAAAGGCTTCTTTGCAGGTGCCATGTGGTTTGGCTGGCACCCATGAGGAGGGAGATAGAAAGTAATAGTGTGCGATTCTTTCTTATACATATGTATTGGGACAGCTCATAGTTTAGCTTGAAAATTTGAACCAGGCAGAGATACTTAATCAAATCCATAACCACAGTTGTGCAGCAAGGCTGTGATATCTGAAGGGATATGGCTGTAAATTTTTGAAAGTGAACTTCCAGGCCATTTGGAAGAGTGACAAGCTCCTCATTATGAGCCGGCAGGAGGATCAGCAGTGCTGCAGGACACCCAGGCTAGGACTGGGCAGCTGGACTGGATGTTGGACACACTAATTGCCCTGTCAGCAGAGAGAAATTGCCTCTTCTTTTCAGTCCCTCCTGTTGCCCAGTGTGCTGCATGATGGCTTGTACTGGCAGGAACTTGCTTTGCTGGTGAGGGAAACTGCCTCTGCTGCTACTCGGGTGAAATCCTGCGTGGGGCTGCACCTGGGGCAGACAGGCAGCCCTTGTGCTCACGGGGCTCCACCTTGGAAATGAAGGAGACATGCCAGACAGCCACGCATTGGGTCTAAAAATCTGAAAACTCTAAAATTCTAAAAATCTTCCCTCTGGTCAGAGAGGGAGAACAAAATGGTGCTGCATTTCTCAGGGTGAGGTGAGGGCTGTGTCCTGACTGTGGGACTGGCAAGGCTTTTGGAGCCAGGAGCAGAGGGACCGGCAGACAATGCGGGACCGGTGCCGGTTGGAACGTGCAGTTAGCAGCACAAACACACTTGGCTCTGGAGGTGAGGTGGTAAGATATATTTTTTTAATTATTGAGCTGTGTACACATTATGAAACCATTATAGAACCAAAGTATATAAAATTCCAAATTGCGAATACCAGCTTATACAAAGGGGTAATAAAATAAATAATACATTAACTAGCTCCAGTACTCTGCATTCATAGACAGTAATGGAACCATATACATCAGAGGCCATAAAAACGCATACATTAAACAGGGTGCACAGTGGTAACTGAGGGTTTGTCTTGATGCTTCCTGACTGCATGAGGGTCTATTAGTGCTGGGGGATGGAAACTCTATTTGCTACTTAAGCAATTATTGATTGAGAGAGGGAAATACAAACCTCACAGACCAGGCCAGTAGGAAAAAGGGTGAGAACTTAGCTTGACATAACACATTAACACTGTAAACAAAGTGAACTTTGAAGGTTAATTATGCATGACTACTATGTTCTTTAGTGCAGGATGTGTCTTGGTGTGAGACACCAACAGGGAGGACTGCACTGTGTGTGTACAGGTGGAACAGCAGTGAACCTTGCATGTGCAAGAAGGAGGTGTCCTCATCAGTGGTCATTCTGCAGATTTGGACAGGGGAACAATTTTGCTCTGGAAATAAACATCCTCTGATTCAGGAAAAATATGGGTCAGACCCTCCTCTGGCTCCTGAACAGTGTGGTAGCACTGCTGTAGCTCAGGTAGCCTTTGGCAGAGAGGGCTGTGTGATACCTTTGTTATGTGCCAGAGTCAGGTCTGGCTGGGTTTGGACTGGAGTGCTCTTCTCCCATGGCCATGGATGTATTTATTCATGTCACTGCATTACAATAAATTTTCCTGGAACCTGCATGATGCAGGAAACATCTAAATTTCTGCATCGACCAAGGAGAACAGAACACTTGGCCAAGGACTTAAGATCCAACCCCACCTCACTTCAGGCAAGAATCCTTTCCACTCCCTCTTGTCCTACCTCCTGAAGCCTCTTCATTTTTATTTCTGTGCATATGGTGTTGTGCATATGAGAAATAGCAGTGTGCAAGTGCTCTGCAGCAGAGCCCTTGCTCTTTGAATAGTCCCTCAATGGGAGAGTTTGGCATGCTAGGGTCTGTGCATCAAGTGGCTTACAGGAGTGGCCTACTTGGAAAATTTGGGTAACCTTACGAATGGAAGGAAATGAAAAAAAATATCAGACTGTCTAGAAGGGTAAAAAAGCATGTGTGTATATATATATCTCTCTCTATATATATCTGTATATAATACTATTATGATAGCCATCTGATACCATCAGATCAATTCAGATAAAAGTAAAGTTTATACCTTGACAGGGTTCTGTTGCTTCTTTACTTCTGTGGCAGACAGATTCATGACCAGAAATGTTTTCACTGGGTTTGGGAACCATTCTAAAGCAGGATTATTTTTTCTGTTTGACTTGAGTGATATGAATGTCATTATCCACTTGCTGGCACTGAAAATTTATTGTGGGGCTCTATTAAAGTCTCCTTTCATTTTAAAATTTCTAATATATTGAGGAAGGAAAAGGGAAATGAAAAGAGAAGTGGAAGGGGAAGAAAGGTTTGGAGACTTCCCTATACTGTTTCTGCTTTCTCTTTCGCAAGTTTTTCATCTGATGCAAGTAAACATTATTCCATTGATTTTACTGACTTGTAATGAGATAAGGACAGAGCACTGTAATCATATAATGCCATAAGAGGCACAGCTTACATCTTCATTTTTGTTCTGTCTACAGACAAAAGGTATGTTTGATTCTTGAACACCACTAACTGAACCTGTACTTCTGTGCCTTGCTCTCTTTCTGGGTCAGGCTCTGATCTCTGTTTCCCTGACACACAGCTAACAGGTTTATGTTGGTGTGGGAACTGCGCTTTGTTTACACTAGTGGCAGAGGCTAGGGCTCCTGGCTCCCTCTTCTTCACTTTCACAAACCCAAATGGAATCCATACAGGAATCCATTAAATTTTAATAATTAATTTAATGGGGGGAATTAAAAATTAGGAACAATTTGTTTTGAAATATATGTACTGAGCAGATGCCATGCCATCTCAGGTACACTGAGTTGACATGCATTCTGTTTTAAAATGCTGTATGATTTCAACTATCAGAAGGGTTTGGAAAGTGTTATACCCTTGACAATGACCTGTATTACAATTAAAGCTCATGATTATTTGCCCAAGAAGACAACAAGATTTGCTATGCAATTTGAGAAGCATTTATAATACTGCTACCCATGTTGTAAGCTGATTATAAATAAAGTTCAGCAGAATTGCTTCCATCAGAAAATCAGAATTCACAGTCAAATAAAGTGTACAACCCTGATGTGTAGTTGCTTCTAACTGCTACTGTACATAAATCAGATTCTGCTTAGCAACTGCTGCATATCATGTTTATTAAACACCTTCTGCTTATTACAGCAGAGGGTACTAAAAATTCTTCATGAAAATTTCTCAAATATCTTTTCACATCTTGGATATTTTTTAAAGGTCTCATTGCAGTGAACAGAATCCTTCTGCGGAAATGGTACTTGGGGGCTCTCAACATGTGCTTCCTGTTCCAGTCAGTCACATGGAAAATGTTCTCAGTTTACAAACCAGACAAATTGTTTTTTGTTGCTTTAGTCCTAAGGCTCAACCCAGCATAAGGAGAATCAGGCTTCCTGCTTTCAATATCATTGAGCATTTTGTTAAAAGTAATGCTCTTTATGAGTTCTGGGAAGTATTTGAAAAAAGGCTATTTCATGAGGAGGTAGACTTGCCTCTGTGCCCCAGAAGGATGCTGGAGCAAGTGACAGTTCAACAAAGAAAACAACCCTTTACTCACCAGTAATTCTTTGCCACACGCCTCTGCTATCACATAATTTCTCAGGGCTAGTCCACCATTTCATAAGTGACACACATTCATCACAGTGTCCCACTTTACACACTACAACAGGCCTTTTAAACTAGTCACAGATGCTACGGGGGTCTGATAGATTGAAAATAGTCAGCTGCATACTCTGACAGCCATTACTGTCACAGTGTATTCTAAAACGTCAGACTCCATTTATATCTCACAAAAATAAAATACTACTAGAAATATCAGCTTTGAAATAACTTTCAGTCCATCTCTTGCAGCTCCTTCTCTGCTCTGCTCTTGTCCCATGCTTTTTTTGACTGTTGCATGTTTGTCACTTCTTGATCTCTGTCTTCTAGTTGTAGCACAAATGTCAAATCTCAGACATTTGTACTACATTGCTCCATCTCTGCAACTTCTGCCAAGCTGGCCACAAAGTGTTGCTAATCTGTTTATGCAGCTAGCTGGGGTGGAAGAACTCTGTGAGGGTTAACCAGACCCTCCACGTAGGGTTTCAGGCCAAATGCTTCTGTGCTTCTGTGGACTCTGGTGATTACAGCTCTGAACTATTCCTGGTATAGAGATATACATATATATATATATATATATATATATATATATATATGTACACACACACTATACAACTATACTGCATTGTTTGCTGGACTCCCTTAGCTCATGTGCAGGACTGTGCTGATGGGAGTGCCCACAGGGCAGCAGCACCAGCACATGTGCCATACAGACTTACCCAGAACATTGCCAAAAGGCTGCACCTCTTCCACCATGGATGAGGATACGGCCACTGAAACTAGTCTATCAAATCTGAAGTGAATTACTTTGATTCACTGTTTGCAAAGCTAAATGAAGTAGCAACACGCAGATTATGGCGCTGCAGAATGCAGTGGCTCAGGTCTCCACCAGGACAAGTTGGGAACATATAGCAGGGCTCTGTACTACCACTCTTTCCTCTAAGACTGTGGTTGGCATCAGCTCAGGCTCTGGCTTTGATCTGTAAATCCTCAACTGATTAATGCTCCTCTGTATGAAGAAGTACCTCTTGAGGAGTGAGAGCCATGCATCTCTTCAGTCATACAGCCAACGGCACCCTGGATGAATGGCATGCGAAATGGACATAACCAATCTGGGTTACGACGAAGAACCTCTATCCAAGGACAGAACCAATCTGGGTTACGACGAAGAACCTCTATCCCAGGACAGAACAGTCTTCCTCAGCAGAAAGTCTCACTCTGATCATATTGCAGCCCGCCTTGTGGCTTTATCATAGATCAATTATTGCTTGATTAACTATATAGGTAGCTGGAAACTGGGAGAAACACTGGGAGGTTTTGTGACATGGTAAATCTTAGAAGCTCTTTATCATAATTTATAAACTTTTTTTTCCTACTAATTGTGTATATTTCTTAGCTGCAGAGCTCCTGTCTGCCATACAAGCAATGAAAAATGTTACCTGGATAAGAATATATTTACATAGTCACGAGCTAATTACTGTTTGTCATACGTAAAATCAAGGAATTATTACCATGCACAACTTGTTTAGTTGAACATGGGTACAGATGAACTGCTGCCTTGTTCTACCCTAGAACTGGTTGCGTTTGCAAACAGTGTGCAAAAAATCACTCAGCTAACAACCAGATGCACTTTCTGTTTCAAGATGTGCTGCTCCTTCTCTTCACTCTGCTTTTTTTTGGTGGCATTCCTCCTGATTTAATCTAGTGTTCCTGTGGGTGGAATCTTTACAAAAAATATGTAAAGAGTTTTATACCCATCTGCATCAAAGGTGCTGTATAGATACCAATTAGTAATAACGACATTCAGGCACTTCAGGTGTATTTGAAAACAGTTGGCAGTGCTTGATGCTAGAAATACAGAACGAGTATATCCTCACTTAGGTAAACCGGGATAGCCCCGTTAATTCCAACTGAGCCTTACCAGTCTATCTCAGCTGAGGATCTTGAGGATCTGACCCCTAAACTCAAGTCTCTCCCCAGCAGTAATTCAGGACCCAGCCAAATGCACACTGTAGCTCCTTGTTTTAATTAAAGAAGTGGAAATTATTTTCTATTTTGGAAAGTTGTTGGGGATGATGTATGGATAACAGCTTGAGAATTCAAATTATGCCACAGATCAGCATGACCTGCAAGAAGCAAAAATGTTTTGACTACTACTCTAAGCACAATCAGGATGGATGTCATAGATTATCCTTGCATGCACAAATCCATAGCTGCATGTTTTATGCTGTTTATAAGTAGCTTTATTAACTAAAGTTGACTGCTAAATTTCAGTGCTTGTTTGGGAAAACTTCAAAAGTAAACAGTGGCAAAGAGCACTGCGCTATTTTTCCACAGTTATAGTTTTGCACATTTTTGTGCATTTCAGAATTTTTTTTGTACCTATGATCAAGGTAAAAGAACAAACCTAAAAGAATTACAGTTAGTCTTTGATTTTTGGAAGCATTGTGTTATGTACAATGCACTGAAGCATCAATCATGCTGGTGTGATAAGAACAAGACATATAAAAGGATGATGTTCTCTGAGATTTTCTTAAATCACAGTGCTCCTAACTTCACTACATGCTTCATGTACATTATGAAAAATCCCTATCAGCTGTAGCCAAGTAACTGATATGTGTTAACACAGCTCTCTTGTCTTCTTTTCTTCCCTTTCTCTTCTTCCTTTTCCCCTTTCCTTATTAAGGAAGGCAATTTATTTCCAGCCCTCTCCAGTTTGTTATTAGAATCTTACCTTCTTTACCAGATTATGATTGCTAGAATCTAATGGGTTTTTATGGTCTTGGTTGTTTTCATGTAATGTCAGTGTCATTTGAAATTAAAAATATTGAGACTGTTTCACAGTTACCTTGACTGCTCTAAATGGACAAATTGGCAGTGCTTTACTTAATGCTTGTGTAGATATATGGAAAGACAGCTCCACAAATTCAAGAATTGTACTAATACTGTTGAAGATCTGATTATGCAGCTGACACATCTAGAGGGAAAAATACTTCATTGCTGTTATTTCTTCCAGTGTTTTGTGTGTGGTAGAACTAAGGAGATTTTTTTATACTTGTCAAGCAACCAAAACCACAAGCAACCAAAACCAAATTCTCTAATACAGTTGATATGCTATTGGAAATCTAATCAAAGCTGCTTTACTGAATATGGTTGGAAGACTTTAATCTAGAAAGGAAAAGGGATTCAGGTGAGGAGGCTGAGGAAACAGGTACTTTCCATTATGCTGCAAATTTTGTTACTAAATCTTCTTACGTTTTCCTCTGCCATTTAGGACACAAATATCTCTCATGTATGTATTGGTCACAGTGATCAGTATTTTTTAATAGTGGTTCAGGAGAAAGCAAAATACACAACTTCTTTTAAGAGCTAGTCCTCCTGTCGAAAGCCTTCCAGTGTTCAGGCTGTATACCTGCTTTTTTCCTAACAAGAAAAATTATTTCTCAAGCTGAGTATATCTGTATTTTTTTTTCTGTGACATTATACAAGTAATAGTATTCTTTTGTACTTGTACAACAATTATGGGAACAAAAGCCTTACTAAGCACAACCCTCTTCAGAGTGAATTTGCTGTAGCACACAAAAGGAAATCAAAATAAAAGAAGATATTTATGTAATCAGTGGTAATATGTGATCAGCTCTGTGCCTCTGTGTTTTTAGGCTTCTATCTGACACTTTCTTATGAAACAGTAGGATCACTTGTAATAACATCTTTGCCTAGCCATATTTGTATTGATATGTATAGAACAGCGTGCTGAAACTCCCCTCTAAGAAGATCCTTGAGGTCACATAAAATAAACAAACAAATAAACAGACAGACTTTTCTTCTTTAAGCTTATCCTGTTGTGATCATGGAAGGTGGGACATCCTTCTCCTGTTTGATTATCCTAGACTATTAAAATCAAAAGCTTGATATGTTAAGTACACACGTTCGTTTAAAAATGTGGGGTTTTTCCTCGTAAGCAAGACACTTTTGGGAAATTATCCTTTTATTGAATATGTTTTCATTTCCTTGGAAAATATATTGGGGTGAGGAATGGGGTGGGGAGGAGGGAGAGAGAGAACCTTTTTTGTTAATCCTCTGCAGGAAACAACAACAATCAATCCCCCTTCGGCAGCTGTTTTATTCTTCAAATATCCTATCACTTTTTAAACTGATAGTGAAGGAAAGAATGCATTAATTTTCAACCAGATTGGGCTTCAGGAAAAAAGCAAGTTCTAATGCTGAAGAACAACATGGCATAACGTTGTTTTTCAAAACACCCCCAGATTTGTCTTTCTTTTTAATGTTCTTCACTTTGCTTCTTAGAAAAGGGGTTAAAATTAGTAGGCACATTTCATATTAGCGTATTTCATGCAATAAAGCATAAATTATTTAAAATAACACGACCTTTTATCTTGCACCTTTTGAAGGAAGCAAATTAAAAATGTAAATTGGGAGCTAATTAATATGCAAATGTATTCATTCGCAGTTAACAATTAGCAATTAAACCTGCAGTGTCTACAAAGAGCACGGACAAAATTAGTAACTTAATTTATCATTAAAAAATGAAAACGTACACAAAATTTTAATTGACTTTCAAAATATTTCCCCTGCTTTTTCCCTTTATTTTTAATACAAAAAATCATATTGAGCCTTAGATATATAGATGAAACTTGCTACCTACAGCTTTCTGGTGAAGTTCAGTACAAAAGACTGAAAGGGAATCATGTTAGGAAAAGTTTGGCTTTTACATGAGATGAATTAAAACGAGTGCTGATTTGTGTTAGTCACTCTCCAAAATGTAGGTATTTCAGGACATATAGCACATACCCTTAGTGTCTAACTAAGCACACACAAAATGTGTGTGTGTGTGTATGTATTTATTAAACATGCAGAGGCAGTTTGAAGGTTTGTGCTTTGGTGTTTGATGCTTCAATAGATGAACAGGAACACAGGATATTAACAGACAATAAACAGCTGAAAAATCTAAATAAGATACTGTGGACAGATAGTCATGCATGTTTATATTTAATGCTTGGTTTATTCCCCTTTTACCAGTTTTTCATTCCTTTTACTTCTAGAGGAGTTAAAAAAACCCTCTGCATATATTACTGCATTTTTATGTCCATTTTCTGTGTTTTCTTATAATTAGCGCTGCTCTTTCTGCAGATGTGAGCCTGTATTTTTAAATATTCTCTTTCTAATGTCATGCAGTGTATTATAAACAAGATGTGGTTAGTTTTGCAGAAATACTCACAAACATTTGTTTGTGTAAGAGCCACAAGACTAGGATCACTCACATTTTTGCCCTCTTCTGTACATTTTTCACAAATACTTTCTCACCAAAATTTTGTTTGAAAATGTTGCTCGGAAATGAATATAGTGCAATGTTTCTAGATGTGCATACATGGAAATCTTCAGCTCCAGCAAGTCAAAGTGCATAGATCTTTGTGTGGCCATTTTGAGAGTTCTTTGTGGTGGAGAACGTTATCCAACTGAGGGGCAGGAATAGCAGCATATGGCCTAGGTGGCCAAGCATGCAGTGTGGCAGCACAGCTTCCAAGCCAGACATGATTTGCCAGCACCTTGGTTCAGGCTCTTTGTGAAGTACAACCAGCACATAATCAAATCAGCAATTGTAATAACTAGTTTGCAAGCAAGTCAAGAGCTAAAATATGTGCGTACAAATTAATCATCATATCATTTTAAATTTCAATCAAAACACAACTTTGAGTTTGTCAATCTGTATATGACAATGAGGTAAAATAATCAAATAAATTAACTGAGAATGTGTAACTTTTCGTTTCCTCTTAATCCCTACAAGATCTGTATTTGTTCCTTGTTTGCAGCCTTTTTACAATGTTATTTAAATAGCATCTGCTATATTCCACTTGCAATTGCTCTGCTTTAATCAATTTAGAGTTAACTTTTTTTGTTAAACTCACTTTTATCAACAAAGCACTTTGGTTGTTCCCTTCCTCTTGTTCTGTTGTTTCTTTTTAAAATATTCAGATTACAAGCGTTTGCACTTGTGTTCAAAATAGCCTCTTGTTTGATGAAGCCAGGTTTTGCTGCCAACAGGACACCTTTGTGTGCCAGTGTAAAGCTGAGAAAGAATTGTTGTTACTGGGGTTTGTTCTGAGGCTGCTTGGTAACTTCTGGCTCCAGAGCTGGGAAGTGGGGAAGGCAGCAAGTGGGCGAGCTTTGCGAGAGCTGCCTGTGAGAAGCATGAGGCAATAGACTCCCTTTTCTTCCTGTGCCCTGTCCTCGAAAATACTGCTTATGCAAGGTAATAACAAACCAGTTAATTTGGTTCAATGGGCAAAGGGATGTCTAATTCCGTGTAGATTTCAGCAGTTCAATGTGCTGAATATTGTCACAGCTGACTTGAATTCTGAGATTGTTACTTTAACCCTTTACTCATTTCTGTGCTGCAATTTTATATATAAGAAGTAAATCTAAGAGAAACGGTTGCATCTTGTCTAGAAATTTGTGTGTGTATATATATTTGTATTATCCATATTTGCATTTGTAAGAAAGAAAAAAGGACCATATAGGATGTGTGTGGAAAAACTTTTTGCAGAAGATCTGTTTAACAGATTCCATTCCTTTCACATTAAAAAGAACAAAAAACAATGAGTTTCATAGAACTAGAAAAAATATTTCTATTAAAAAAATATTTCAAGAACAACTCTTTCTAGCTTGTTCTGATAATTACCTTTTTTCATTTGTAAAAAATATCTATATAGATATCTAAGTTGGAACATTATTAAAATGAGAAACTGAAATTTAGGAATTAAATGAGATGCTTTATACACACATGCAGCAATAGTTCAGGCATACTGCAAGATTCCATGATTATAGACACTTCAGAGATACATATGTGCACACACTCACCTGCTCATTAGAAATATTAGTTTTATATTTCATGCAATTTCTACTGTCTTCTGAAACATTTATATCTATATGCTAGAAAAATATGAACAGAATGGCATACAGCACTATTTAAAAAATATTTAAATATGCCAGTGTACCTCTCCTGGGTCTTTACTTTGCAGCTTCTCTAACTGGTAAATTAACAGGGATTTTTTTCAGGATGCACTTGTAGGATTTGAACATATTTCTCTACTGGAAAAGTTATTTCATGGAAATAAAAATCTGAAGATAGCTGCACCTTTTTATCCAGTGCTGGGCTTTAAAGAACTTAATAGCCTCTCAGTATTTTTAATGCCTGTGATATTACACAGCTAACAAATAATTTCAGAATTCAGTTACCACAATTAGGAATTTGAAGCAGGTGGCTCAATAATGGGGCTTTTTCATTTCATTTATTAGAAGGGGGAGGAAAAAGCCCAGCAACGCAGAGCTTCATTTATTTTCATCAGCTCCACAGTAAGAGCATGGCAATTTGCAACACCAGAATCATTTCAAGTACAGCTTTGCATACATCATTCATTTCTTTAGTTTTAAAAGCTTCTTATCGTTCAACCAAAATTTGAAAAGATAATTTCCTGTATAAAGTCCAATCTGGTCTGAGCATCCTGGCTGCTTTTTAACACTATGTTGGCTTTCTTGGTAAGCAGATGGAGTGTCGGTGTTACTGCTGCGTGACCCCCAGGTGAGTGTGACTTTGCCTGTGTGTGCCTGTGCGTAACACATCCGCAAGCAAGACCTGTGCATGATATCCAATTTCCAGCTCGAAGTTTGCCTCACCTTCCCGTTCGCTAGGAAGAGAGCTTAATTTAATTTCGCTTCAGTCCCAAGCCTGGCAGCAGAAGCAGCACGCTCCCAGCAGGAGGATGCAGTGTTTGCAGCGATGCAGCCGCGGGTTGCAGCCCTGCCGCACGGAGGGCAGCACTCGGCAAGGCTCCGGCAGGGTCGGGATGCACACCATCCTCTTCATCCCACTGCTTCTTACGTGTGGATTCGGGTGTATGTGTGGATGTGGGGGGTTTGCACCTCGCAGAGAGCCCTATTGCCTTCTCAGGGAAGGCAGCTCCGGATGCACTGTCGGCCCCGGAGTCACTTTGCTGGCTTCTCCACTAACGTGATGTGTTTATGCTGCTCTGAGAACAACAAAGCTCTGTTGTTCTTGTGCCAAAATAAAGGCATTTTACACTGCGTGAAGGTGCCTCGATTTCTGCATGTATAGTGAAGGGTCTGGGCAATGGCTAAGGAAGACATCAAGGAAATGTGGTAATAGTCTGGGGACAGGTGACAGGTCTTACTGTGCAGTAGCAGGTTGTTCAGGTTTAAGTAAAACAGAGGCCTTAAAGTGGCCCCAAGCGCTGCCAGTGGTAGGATTTGCACCCTCAGAGTGTCTCACAATTTAGAGATTGATTTAATGCTGCAACCACAACTGCTGTCACAGAGCATGAGTGGGCTATTGCTGTCCACTGTCCATTTGAGAACATGCAGCCCCTTCTAGCCACAGGAATTCCCATCAAAAACCTCCCTCTGGTTCAGAATACAGGCAGAAACTTTGGAAGCAATCTTTCTGAAGACTTTGAAGCCCCCCTGCACTGTACCATGGGCCCTGCAAAGCTGAACCAGCTTGTGTTTGCTACTGGGCTAAGTGCCCAACAAAGAGCCCCTTACCATGGCAGAGAGAATCTGTTACACACGATACCATATTAAGCAATTAACAGGGTTGTGGGGCTGAGCCTAGTGCCTATCCTCTGCAGTTTAATCATTTCTCTGTTTGCAAGGTTTCTAGCAAATAAGGCATACATGTTCCTCGCCTTAGCACATCAACAATGTCTATGGGAAAGGCAGAGACACAATGTGCACTGCTGATCTGCTCAGGAACAGGGTCATATTGGGCACCACTAATCGGAGGAGGTGCAGCTTTTCAGCTGACTGCTCCTGTTCTGATTGCACAGTCAGCTGCCTGCAGACAGGATGCCTCCCCGGCAAGACCTTGCCCAAACATGTACAGGTCCATGTGGAAATTTTGCAATTCTTTGTATGAATATATACTTGACAGTAAGCATTACTGAAAAGATTCTCCTTCTGCCCAGGTGTTACTGCTTTCAAACCAGAAAGGGAATATTGGTGATAATTTAAAATTTAATTTTTTTTAAAAAAGCGTGTGATTCTTAGCCCTTAGAAGCTTTCTTCTGCAGAAGCATGGGAGGGCTACTCAGCTTACAGTCACAGCTTTCAGGGCTGTTTGTACTAACAGCCTCAACACAGCTCCACCAGCCCTTGCAGTAGGAGGGTGCCTCGGCCCCAGTCTCAGATTCTGCAGCCCCAGGGAGCAGTTGCCCGCCCTTGGATCTCCTCCATGCAGCCACTCCTCCCACTGCTGGCACAGCTATCTGCTCTTTGACACAAGCTCAACAACCTTGTGTAAAATTGTCCTTCCCATGCTGGAGGGAACATGAACCCCCTGATGTTTCACTTTAGAGTGACACAGTCCACAGTTAACATCACCCCAGGGTACTGTATGCTACTTAAGTGTAGTTCACTGCAATACTCGGGGTAATGGTAGGATTACACTGAAATGTGAATAGTGCAACCATGAAACTTGGAGACTGGATCAGTCCTTTAACATTAAAGTATCTATGAATACCTTATATGCTGAATAGCCAGAATAAAGTGAATTAACATGAAGAGAGCAAACTCTCATTGTAAACTGACTCACTCTGTGTGCAGCCCACACAAAGAAGTAAATAGGGAGCCTCAGATAGGGAAAGATGCTGTAGAGGATGAAGGAAGACTGTCCAGTGAGTGGAGCACTATTGCAAAAGGAATGGACACTACAGACTTGAGCCCCAGTCTGAAGGAAACATGGAAGCACCCCAGGCCTTTCATTCCCCATGTATAAATGGAGATGATTTTATCAGTCATCTAATGAAATTATTTCTGAGTATTATTGAAATAGGGAGATACGTGTCTAAGATAGATGAATGGACAGATGGTTTACAGTCTCATCCTGCCCACCTGCTGCAGAACACAGCTAAGCCTACTACAACTGTGTTGAATTATTTGTGAAGCATAGGAACTGCTGGTCCAATAAATCCCCAGTGAAAAATACAATGACAGCAGAAATGAAGACAGCTCCCACATTTGCACAACAGTTTATATTTCTGAGTAGCTAACAATTACTTCAAAAAGATGTAGCCGTGTTTATTTTTTGGCAGACAAAAACTTGAAATCCTGATGTGATCTATGCTACTAGTCTCTTCCAAGCACTGGTTGCCTCAGTAAGAAAACAGACATCAAGACTGTACATTGCGACATGGAGTACACCTGCTCCATCATCTGCACATTGAACTGACTTGCTGCAGTTACTTTAGAAAGGGAAACATCGCCTAGTGCTTAGTTTGTTTCCAGAATAGAACACTTTTCATTCTTTATGACATCCTAACGTAGCTATACCCAGATTCTGCAATGATCTATTTGACAGTAGGGAGTCCCATGAAGTCTACAATAGTTCTTACTGACTTACATGTCATAAATTTTACTAGAATGATAGAAGACTCACATTGCTTTTGTGATCAATGAAGCATTTCCTTATTAACCAGGGACACCAGTCCTGTCCTTTCTGAAGTTAGTGAGAAATAATATTGCTTCTTACATATTTTTTTATAAGGCCTTACTACTGCTTCCAGTGCATCAGTAATGAGTTAAATATTGGTATTAACATTGTTTACTTTTGTTGGCTGGTTTGTTGGTTGCTAGAACCCGGAATGTCATTTCTGGCTATTCTTCTGTTGTTATTCTTTCCCCCTAAAATTTAGGAAGAGGAATGTTGTTACAGCTTTAAATTTATCACTAAAAGCTGATGCATGTTGGTGCAATGGAAAGAGGCTTGTTTTATTTAGGCGTTCAGAAATTGATATCTAATTAAATTTTGAAATGAAATGTTAAAAGCAGTGGGTGACAGACTGTCTGTAGGCGTGTCCCCTGAGGTGCTCCCTATTTTATTTGTTAATGATTCTTCATTGCCCACACTAAGCCAAGCTCTACCAACTACTGCTATAGCATCATTATTCAGCATTTAATTTCTCACAATCTTAAAAAAATTAAAAATAATAAAAAAATTACACTATACTTAATTAGTTGCTCATTTAAGCCCTCAATGGTTGGGTCTCTGCTTCTGTGTGCAGATATCATCTCTACCTATTCCAAATACTAAAGTATTGTTTTGTAATCAGAAGACTCTGGCATTGACAAAAGTGAGGTGATCTAGGGTAAATTAATGAACTCAAACTGTTATGACAAGAATTTGCAGGTGACCAAACACTGAGATCTGATTTTAGCTATTCTACCTGGAAAAGCATAGATGTGTAAAGAAGTGACTTGAGGGCAGAAATGCAGCCTAAACCCGGAATTTTAAGCTTCTACTTTTTGGAATTTTTCATTGTTACTTTCTTTTTTCCCTATCTCCCCTTTCTATTAAATCAATGTCGAGAGACTACTTCTGCCTGAACTTAAATGAATAGAAATGCTCAATACCTTTAGGTCTTTGCAGTTATCCCTAAACAGATATTTTCTTGTTGCCTTTTTTAATGTTTGTTTGCTTAGGTTTTGGGTTTTTTTGGGGGGAGGGGGCGTTGCTTTCTTTAGGGTTTGTGGTTTTTTTTTTTTGTAATCACTGATTCATCTCTGATATAAAGAAAGGCACTGGAGAAATGCATTAACAAGTATATGTAGTAGTCTTTTCAGCCTGTGCCACTGGATGGCTCAATGTGTCACAAAAGAAATCTCTGTTAGCAGTGTAAGTTAAATTCAGTTATCCAGTTTGTGAAGAAGCTACTTCTCAAGGAGGATCTGAACATATTTTGCTAAAAGTGTGAAGATCAGAGCAGCCATGAAGGTGATGTTATTGTGATCTGCGAAGTTTCCTTTATCTAAAATTCTGTAATACCATTTTCAAAACCTCCCGTAAAAGATGGATATAAATTCTTCTCAGTGGAGAGCAAAAATGGCTTTGGGCAGCTGACTTTGCTTTTTGATACTACAGAATCAAGAACAGTAGGTAAACACTAACTGGGTGGCTCAAAACTTGTTTGCTCATGGACTTGGTAAGAAACATGTTGTTGTGGCTGCTCCTTACCACTGGCTTAAACAGGGACCAAGTTAGATGTATGTTGGAGCATGTGTCTGTGTGTGAAATTAAACCAAAAAGCAGAAAGACACTTCAGAATAGTTCCCTGTTAACAGTTTGCTGCTCTTCAGTCTGCAATAATGATGTCAAAACAGATAGATAGGGCTGTTTTTTGTTATTTGTACCCTGTTTTTCTCTAGGAACTGTACTGAAACAATCAAACTACTTGCAGCTGCTTACCTAAGTTGGCAATCATTGGTTTTTTACCAATCTTGATGCAGGTCAATAGCTCAAATCCAGCCCAAGATTAGAAAGTAAAACTACCCATGCTTCAGGTCCCTGAGCTGTCCAGTCCTATGTGTTTTGGTTAGTAATGATGGCAGGAAAAAGAAACCAAACTCACCCTTTTCTATCCTCTGCCATGGATCTTGAAAAACATGATGCAGCTTGCTAATAATGCAACTCTTTATTTAAGACATAGTTTGCTGCACCAGCCTGAAATTTCTACTGGTCTTTGAATGATGATATCAACTTGTCTGCATTATAAATATGCTTTTGGAGCTGCTCTGTTTTTTGCGATAACTGTGTTGGATTCTGAGTCATAAAGGTTATAAAACAGATACAATAGACTATATTCTGCCACAGAGGTGGCATAGTTCAGCATGACTGAGTCACTGCTCTGAAGAGAGACAGCACTGATTTTTATGCAGGGTATTGCAAGTCAAGCCTGAAGTGCATTGGCAGAGCTGCACTGTAGCAGGCAAAAAGCTGCTTCTTAATACATATCTAATTTTACTTGTACAATTCACATTTTTCCACATACTCACCATATAACATTCTAAACTACATTTTGATGCAAGTGACACAGGATCATTTCAAGCAATGAAAAGGGGAAAAGTAAAATTCTGAATCATTATAAATGGTCAACTTGGCAGGTGCCAAGAGCAGCATGTGTGACCATGCTAAACAAACTTGGCTGGGAAGCTTGAAGCTGGCAAGTATCTTCTGCCTGCCGCCTTGTCTGCTTCAGTTTCCCTCTTTCCTCAGCTGGAAAAATCTTACTTACTAGAGTAGTGGATACCTTTGCAGGAGTCATGTCTTCTTTTTCCTCCTCCTACCTCTGCCTGTCCTTTGCTTTACAATCTGTGCTGATTTGAAAAGGTTTTCCAGTTGGCCATGTCTTCTCTCCAGTAACTCCAGTTTTGTTCTCTTTCCCCTCTTCTGTCTGGACTCTGTGCCCTCTTTGTGCTTTATCTATTTCCCAACAACTTTTGTGCCCAGAACACCAGGTGCAATTCTTTTCTCCTTGCCACCAGACCAAACCCCTCAGCTGCCCACTCCTACCTGCTGTCATCTCTGTCACTCATCTGTTAAATCCCCAGGCTTCTTTTATTCCTAGGCAAATGTCCCTTCTGGTTCTTTCTTGGAACATCTCCTATGGGTTTTCTGAATATTTCTCTGTGTATATTTGTTGCGATGGTTTTGACTTTTTTTTTGGTGTTATTTCCTCTGTCTGTAGGGCACAAGACTATTTGAATGCTCTATTTTGTTTATTAGTACCCTGAAAAGGTTTTGCAGCTCATTATTGATGTGAAATATAAATTCACAATGCATCAAAGGTGAATAAAACACTATTAGACCACACCTTTAATGATTCATGTTCAATCCAGGCTCATATTGCCCTGGTAAAAATGACCACATAAGGGTAGACAGGTTGATTTGCATTATGCTATGTTGTTAATTTTTTAAAAAAACCCCTTCATATAAAAATGGTGTTTCACAAGGAACTTTTCAGGTGCTTTATAATAATCTGCATCCCTTACCTTATGCTTAGCTTTCCATTGGGGGAAAAATAAACCAACAACCTTGAGGCTGTGAGTTAAATATGTCATTCTATGAAGAAAATTATCCATATGTCCTTTCAGTCTTTTACGCTTTCCATCTTTTGAGTGTTTGGTAACTAAAGATTATTATACATAATAAATTAGAATCTTAATCAGTAATAAAACTTCAAATATCTCTACCCAGTATATTATGCCTGTTATGTGAATTAATTGTTCACAACTGGCTTGTTCTAAAGACCAGGTACAAATGTTTTTCAGGATATCCCTAGGAAGGTACACACCTACACATGCATACCTCTTCCATTCACCTTTGTGATTCTACGATGATAGATTTATTATTTCCAGCAGATGCTCTGGCAATTCAAGAGATGTGACAAACAACATTTGCAGGAAAAGGTTATGTATCCTATCTGACCAACTGCATACAGAAATGGCAAACTTCCATGCATATGATTTCCCCTTTCAATTCTTTTTATATGAGAAAATTTTCTTGCACCTCATTCTGAGCATTCCCAAACATAGCCTTTCTCTCTTTCATATGACACAAAAATTGGTCACTAAACAATTACATTTTGAGCTTAATCTAAACAACAGAACAAAGATGTCAGTGCTGAAGTGGCAGCAAGTGTATCTTTAGCTGGTTATATAGGACTATATTGTTTCTGGTTATATAGATTATATGGTTTGTTTGTTTTGTTTTGTTTTTTTTTTAATTTCTGGAACAGTTGTGCTTGTTTTTTGATTCCTGGGGTGTGAGTGCTGGTCCCCTGTGCTGGGTGCCATACCACGGAGTCTTGATTAAGAGTGCGAGGCAATGTAGCATCTATGTTGAATAGGTACTCCATGGTAGCTGACTACAGGAAGGGAGCTTTTCATCCCCAAACAAGTGCTTGAATAACATTCTACATGAGCAGGAGAGAGAGACAGCATGTGCACTTTGGGATAATTCAGCTCTGTCTGCATGCAGGGTAGAGCAAACAGCACCGATGATTTCATGCCTGAGCTAGGCAGAACTGTCCCTCTATTTAGAAGGCCATCTCTTGCACAAACAATATAAAGCCACATAAACAGCAAGCACTCAGGAAACATTTTCAACTTTAAATAAATAACTTAATAAAAAGGGTAACACCTGATCAGGCAATCTACTCCTTTTAAAAGTAGTTGTACCCTCTCAAGTTTTCACAACTAGAAATGCAGGCAAAGCAGGCTCTATTTTGGGGCTCTGCAGATAAATTATGTATTAAAAATATGCTCCTACTTTAATGATCATTCTCAAAAGACTCTTTGAAAATGAAGGAAAATGAAAGTTTACTTTGGTCAAGGAGACGGGACACAATTCTAAGAAATATTCAAGAATAAGTTATATAAAATTCATGAAGCTGGAATATTTATTCTTTTACCCATCAATTTTGACCCAGCTCAGTTACTTTCATCAGGAGAGATGGAAAGCTTTATACTTATAGCTTTTCTAGCAGTCAATATAGTATTGACTGTATTGCAGCCAATGTAGCCAGTGTGGTGATGAGATACCGTAGTTTTCACAAGCTTTCATTAGGTTTGCTGTGAAATGCCGTGTTCTCATATTAGTCATCCTCTCTGCTTTATATCTTAGAAGATGCATTTCAAACTGTTTTTAAAGTACATTATTATTCAGCTGTTCACCAAAATAGACCAATATACATTATAATATGTTTACGAGGTGGCAGCCTTACAATTCAACAATTTAAAACTTACATTCCATCTGACATAGCTACAAAATTGTTTCAAATGGCTGTGCTTACTTTTTGGAGCAAATAGTTCTAAATGAAAAGGTTGATGGCTTCAATTTGATTATTAACAAGCAAAAGAACACTGATAGAAATATTGCAGCCAGTATGTTGATATTCCAGGGAGAATGAAAAATGTTTAGTGGACAGTTCAGAATACTGTCAGTACACAGTGTCATAAAAACTGCTGAACTTGCTTCTTTATTTATATCATTGATGTAGGTTTAATACCATTTAAGTATCTTCAAAGCCACGTCATTACTGAAAAAATTAGCTGTTTCAACAATAGATGGTAAACACTTTCTCCCTAGTATGCTTCAACTGAATATGAGCTATAGGCAGCTGGAGAGGGACAAAGCTTAGCATCTCCTGTCAAAAAGCAGCCAGTCTGCAGGGAATGCAGAACTCCTCACCTCCACCATGAGATACGCAAGGTCATCTTTCGTATATGTGGATGGAGTCAGGTTCAAGTATGTGAAGGGAAAGAACGTGGAGGAATGGAAGGAAAAGACAGAAATTTAACCTACTGTCCCAATAAAAAATCATAAAACAGAGAGCCCATCAGATTCTACACAATTTTTCTCTGCCCTGGTAATTTCACTGTGGCAGAGGACAAAACTGATTATCATGTGTTCCTAGTTGCTACTACTGTATTAATTAATTCAATGCTTTCAGCAGATGTCTGCATGAAAATACGGCAACTCAACTTGAAAAAACAGATCTTAAAAACAAAGGTCTTAGGAGGTGAGATAATACTCAAGTAAAACAGTAGTTCTCTGAATAACAGGGCCAGTGCCAGCGATATGGAAAATAAGCAAATGAGACCCTGAGGACAGAAAGAAGATGGAGAGAAGGAACAGAGTTACAGTGTGTCTCCTGAAGTCGAGGTTGTTAAAGTGCTGAGATTGTATGTGAAGCTACATGTGTGTTTCTGAAGCTTCTTAAAAGCCTTGCATAACTCTCCAGTGAAAAATGAATTTGCAATTTCCCCCACCTGCCATTGGAAAGAAAGCAATTATTAATTTATTATCAGACAAGAGGTTGTCCTAAGTTATCCAAGCACATTTGCATCAAGTTATTCTAGTGGAATACCGGTCTACAAATATCCAAACAAGAGGCTTTTAAATCAAAGAGCACTGGTCACACAGAAGATCTCTGCACTAATTGTACTGCACACTGGAAGTGCAGCACAGTTGGAGGCACTGCAAACATCCACCATCCTCACCTGTCTCTGTGTAGCCAGGAGGATCCTCTCCTGTCTCCCATTGATCCTAGCCTGTGCTGTTGCCAGCACGTGTGAAAACTATTGCCAATTGTGACAGTTGTTTTTGTGAAGGGGGACATCTGTCTACATAAAATCAGGCTGGGGTCTGCAAACTCATTCACAGAGGCCATGAAATAGTCATCAGATGGTAAAAATTACAGTCTTGGTTAAAACACAAACTGCTGTCCCAAAATTGAGAGAGACTCTGTCTGACTAACACCTGAGCCAGGCTGAAGTTTGCAACATATGTGTTCAAGGGAACTCTTGTAATTGCTGACAGGTGGATCTCCATCTAAAGAGCCTTCCACCTCTACTTGCATCTCTTCTGTTTTGAAATGTTAACAAGAAAAATTACCTTCTCCACCATACATCAGAAGGCAGGAACATGAAATTCTTGAAAAAACTATCAATATATACTATGGATGTCTTATCAACGAGCTGTTTGCAACTGCCAGCGAAATGGCCCACTGGTTTTGTGGCTTTTCATAGATGGGGTTGTCTCAGAGGAATATCTACCTCAGCCCAAGCCTCTCCTTGGCATCCCCTTTCTCCTCTGATTGTTTCTCTAAATCTTTTGCTGTAAGCCTAAAAGCAAAAAAGTTCTCCGTACAGTTGGTTCCAGTTAAGAAAATTAAAGCTATATATTTTTAAACAAAAATAAAAGTGACACAGACAACATTTAAGCATTTAAAGCACAAGAACAGTGAATGGGCAGGCAGTAATATTAACTCTTGACAATCTACCTGATGCAATGTATTTCCAAGGTAAAAGCATTAGCAGTTCAGTGTTTCTTTAATTTTTTCACAGAAGCATCATTTTTTTTTTGTCAGATCACATTTTGTAACACAATATCAATCTTGCCATACCCATGTTCTAGACGGGCTGTAGGGATTCCGCTGTAATTATGTCAAAAATTGAAATATTTCAAAATCTGATTGACAGCTTGATTACAATAATGCATGTGATTAAATTCAGGGTGTGCTGGTGTAACGAAGGAGGGAATGTCAGTGGTAATTAACTGTATTTTTGTTAAATTTTGTTGAGCATCTCTTGCTCTTAGGTTGGAGCACATTGAAACCAACGAGACACCTAGTGGTAGCAGTTTTTTAGAGTTTCTTAGTGCCACTTGAGATTGGGGAAAACCAGTTCTTATGCAAATCATGTATTTTGTTATATGTCATGTAAATTTTATGTAGATTAGCATGGTCATGAACTCCAAAACTATGAAGTACAGCAGCATGACAGGAAGGATTCCATGCTATGCTCAAGTATAGAACAGAAGTTCTGTAAGTACTTTTTCTTCTCCAGACAGCTACTTCTATATAATAAAGCTTGCCAGAAGACAGAAAAGTATGAATTGTAATGAATTGCAGTGGTTTATTTTTAATTTTCATCGTATTACATCTCCTTCCAAGGAGATAAGTCTGACTTCTGCCCCTTTTACTTCTTCAAAGAAAGTTTGTATGAAACAATTAATTCACCAAAAACCTATTTATATGAATATAGATTAACTTTTGATATTAAAAAAGAATGAAATGTGCTAATTTTCATTAGATTTTTGTTGTTTTTTTTTCTCTGAACAACACAGTCCTCAGACAAAAACTGCTGTCTCCAATCTTATAAAAGATCTTAGGTATTTTAGCATGTTGCTTAGAAATAAAAATATTACCTAAATGATACATTTTTAGTGCTCTCTCTCTCTCATGAAACTGACAGATAAATGCAGAGACAAGAAATTATTATTTCCTAGATTCAAATAATTCAAGGTGCCACACAGTATAACAGACTCAAAACTGTGTTCCTTCATGGGTCTGCTGGTATCTGCTAACCTTGATATTTTGCCTGCACATCTCTTCCACAAGTTTTACTGTCCTTTCAAATGTGCCTCTTACAACTGCAAAATCCATTCCAGGCCAATATTCTTCCCTTGACCCAGATTTTATTCCCTTTTAAGAGTCTGTAACCACTGACTTGTCAGAAACCAGGTTACCTATATTTGTTCTATTTTAGGGAGTGAGGAGACAGGGTAGAACAACTAACAAGGCTTTCGAATTTATTTGGTATTTACTGACTGTAATATCTTTGAACAAGTGTTATGTTTTCCTCTCTATCTGGGTAACATTCAGTAAACTTTGCTTCTTGGCAAGGTATAGATGGCAAAAACATACAAATAACATGCAATGTAATATAATAAAGTGAAGGAGAAATATATAAAGCTGGCACACATTTATTTTCTGTGATAAGAAATGAAGAGATTGCTAGAGAAAGTAACAAGTACATGGTGATTCTTTATTTTTCCCAACACACAAATAGATTTTCAAAACGTGTGCAGAAAGATGCTATTTTTTCTGTCTTCAAGCAAAAGAGTTAATACTGCATTGTTTAAAAATCCACTGTATAAAACATATGACAGCTTGGTGACCTTGGAAGTGATAGTGATGTCTTTAAGCAGTGGGAAATATGGAACTGTAGATAGGGAGTACAAGGCACAGAGCTCTCTCTGTTTGCATCAAAAGAGGGTTTTAAAAAATATAACCTCATTCTTTCGTGCATTTCGCTGGAGCCTAATCACCTTCAGAAATCACTATTTGATCAGTAAGTCCACAGCTAAGTATAAGCTCACCTCATTCAAGAGATCTATATCCTCTGAGCTACAAAGAATAGCAAATAATAAGTTTATAGAATTCTGGTTTCTTATTTAAATAGTATGTAGTGTCAACACTACTTCAGCAGAGAAGTGTTTGGAGGTATGCTAATGACCACAAGAAAATTTCAAACCTCCATAATGTGCTTTAATCACCAGCTGGAGATCAAAAGCCACCATGTGATTTTATACAGCATGGGCAGTTTCCAGAACTGCCTTACATGGAAAGAGATCAATGGTAAAATTGGTAGATACAGCAAAGCTTTGCAATAAAAGCGTTTTATGTATCTTGTTCAAAGTATTTAAGTGCCTTTTAGATCACTGATTGAACCATAGACATTATAAAGTGGAACCTTTTAATACCAAAATAAATTTGCAGAGTAAAATTCCATTACAGGAAAAAGCATTGCACTGCAACAGGACAGATAATAATTCTTTCACATGTGAAGGGATATATGAAATGTTTGATGATAAACAGAAGTTCTTTGCATCATTACAGTTGGATCCTATGCACTGCTGTTTGTGTGCATGCGAGTGAATCTAGAGTGTAGGACATACAGTGTCCCCAGATAAAATTAATTTGTACCTATAAATATCACTCTAACTGGGATGGGCGAAGACACTTCACAGTCAAGACAATTCAGTCATTTAAGTAGAGAAAAACTGCCAATGCATATGAGTTTGGACCCTGACCAAACAAAACATAGAAATGCTTTAGAAACTCATGAAAGTCCTTTAATTTGGATTAATTTAATGCACTTCAAACAAGCTCCAGTCTCAGAAGCTTCAACTTATTTAAAATTATTTCCTTTAACAGCTTCAAATCATGTGTCTGTTAGCATCACAAAACTGCCAGAAAAAAAAGTGAAACTTCCAATGCATCTTACTGAGTAGCTTTTCTTCCACAGCATTTTCATCAATTCTTCTAACACTTCATCCCCTTTCCATTGAATTATTGGGTACTCTGTAGACACTGGATCTCTTCTACCCCACATCCCATTCCTCTCTAACAATTTAACTACTTGGGAAAGAATACAGAGGATATTTTAAAAGAGATGCAAGATTTAAAAAGATTTCTCCTGCCTCAGCATCTTAATTTTGAACTTAAAATCTTTTGAAAAGCACAATAATAATGTCTTTTTAATTAATAATATAGAATTAAGAATCAAGAAAACCAGGTCTTACTCTGAGATTTGTTACAAATTTCCTTTATCACTTCAAGCTAAACAAACTTTACTCAGCACCTCTGTGTCTGATGCTTCATTTGTAATAGGGGGTAAATATTTATTTGCTGAAGTGATTCTTTATTAACTTCGTAGGAACTTGACCCTAACAAAAAACAATATTGTATATTCCTCTGGTGAGGAATACTTAGATGACTGCCTTATCTCATGGGGAACTTTTTAGACAGACGTGTAGTAATTGCACTGAGCAAATATATTGTCTTATCAAATGGATTAAGTATTCAAAATAATAGTTTCTTGTTCTCTGCATTCTGAAGGAATTAATAAACAAAAACTTAAATTCCTTCCCAAAAATACAAAAATTAGTTTAACTTGTGAAGACACCTGGAAAGACTGGCAAAACCAGTTTTGTTCCTATCTACTTTTTAACAGCACTCAGACACAATTGTACTGGTCTCCTAAAATAATCTCTTGCAATGTATATTAATGGATAAACAAGACAACTCTGGCGTGCCATACTGCTATTCTCAGAGAATAGTGATTACTCTCTTAAAGTTTAAAAAAATCACATTAGATGAAAAAAGCCACAACCTTCATTTAATTTACATAACCTCTTTCCTCTGAGGAAAATAGTGTGAAATGTGAATGGGAGGACAAAAAGAAAGTTTGAAGTAAACACATTTTTCCCTTAGTGTCAGTATATTCCCACTGCAGGATAACAAGTGGATACAATGGGAAGTGTAATTCCTTGTACACCACAGCTGGTGCACTGTGGGTGCACGGCAACAAAAGGCACTGAATGGAAAACTTTCTCCTTGGAATGTGATCATACCACTGTTCTTTTTCAGACTGTTTATGGACTCTGACCACAACGTTTTTAGCAAAACCTTTTGTGGTCTACCCATTCATGAGGTCTGCAATTTGAAGAAAATATCGTGATGAGTTTTTGGTACAGTAAACTTAATCTCTACTCCCATCTGTGGTCCTCAACCCCCAGTTAGGACAGCTGAGTGTAGTGCAGGTGTACTCTTTTGTCGAGTATATGTGGTGGCACAGTCTCTCCATTCATTTTGGAATTGTCTGCTACTTTTTTAAAATTTTGTGTGTTTTTAAAGCATTGTGCTTATGCATTGCTCAAACATGGTGTTTGAGCAATGCATAAGCATTTTTCTTCTCATTTTCCAAAGTAGAAAAATAAAGAAAATTGTAGAAAGAGAACACATGCTGGACTTATAAGACATTTAATTCTACAATTTTTGGAAGAACAGATATGTGCAGAACATCATTTACTTTGGAACTTGAGTACTACATTCTATTAAATTAAAATGTGATTCATACGTAGGAGTGGAATATTTATTAAATTCCACATTTAATTTTTTCTATCAGCACCTTAAAATGGTTTCAAGATCCCATTAATTCAATACTAAAGAAGAAGGTAATGTAAGTGAAATGCTATCATGTCTGGTAGTGTTTTTCACTTAGTTCTAACAAACTTTTAGTCTTTCCTATGAACAGTAATACCCTAGAACATTCAGAACAGTTCAGATTCTTGAATATCTCTAGTAGTACCTAGTATTTCAAGAATACATTTCTATTGTTCTTAATGTAGCCCAGTTTTTCAAGGTAATCTATGTAAGGATTGTCACGATGAACATACTACAGAATGATAGTTCTTTCTTTGTAGCTATTTAGTAGCTCTAAAACTGAAGCATGTGAAGACGGTGGCCATGAAAACATAATGCCTTTTTTAAAGGTTTGAAACACCCAGTAAATTAACAAAACAAAACAATTTTCCTTTTATTTTCCTGCTTCATCCCCTAAATTCCGTGTCTTGCCATGTCTTTCATCTTCTGCACCTGTCTCTCACTTCACAGCTTGGCAGAATCAGGTGCGGATGTGCGGACATTTGTACCTGACAATGAAAGGAGGAGGAATCACTGCCCTGGAGGTGTTTAAGGAAACCCTGGACATGGCACTTAGCGCCATGGGCTAGTTCACCTGGTGTTGTTCGGTCATAGTTTGAATTCGATGATCTTTTCTAACCTAATTGATTCTGTGGTGTCAGCGTGACAAAGGCCTTCCCAAACTTATTACAGTGTAAGACACCAAGGTTTCTTGTAACTCTCAACACTTTTTCACTGAAAGAGCTGTGAAGCATTGGAACAAGCTGCCCAGGGCAGTGGTAGCGTCACCATCCCTGGAAATGTTCCACAAACATGTGGATGGGGCACTTGGGTACGGTTTTGTGGTGAAAATGTGTCTTAAAGGTCTTTTCCAAACCAAACGATTCCATGACGCTAAAAAACTTCAGCTCTTGGCCCATCGCGGGCCGCGGTGCCTGCTGGGAAGTGTAGTCCGTGTCCGACTCTCCTCCGGTCTCTTGCTGCGGTCCTGGACTACACTTCCTATCAGGCATCGCGACCAGGGAGGGACGGGGGCGGAGGGCTGCGCTCGGCGGACCAATGGGCGCGGGCGATGCTGGGAGGTGGTGCCGGGGCGGGCGGGCCGCCTAGGGCCGCGGGCAGTGCGGGAATTTCGGACCGGGAGGAAGGAGCGGCGCCGGGCCCGCTCGCGCAAGAGGTACTTGGAGCCAGCGGCTGCCTCTGGGGTGCAGTTGTTTGCGGTTTTTTTAGGAGGCGAGTTTTAAGGCATTGTTTCGCATCCCCTTCGCCGTGCCGAGCGTCCCTGGCCCTTCTAGCGGACTGCGGGCGGGTTTCCCCGCTTCCCTCGCGGAGGAGGCCGGTGGTACCGCCGGGGCCCGCCCGGGCCTTGTTCCTCCCCAGGGCTAGGGAAGGCGCCTTCCCCCTTCTCTCTCCTGGCCCAGGCCGTGGCGCTGGAGGCCTCTCCCTGGGCTGGAAGGGAGGGAGAGAACTGGGGTCAGATGGGGCAGAGCTCCATCGGTTTCACCCTTGAAGTCTGGGGACCCCCCCCTTTCCCCGCCTTGCCGGGCTGTGGGCTCTAAAGCTGCCTTCGGTGGCACGGCCTAAGTTGCTTTACTTCGTGTTTG
>VZTH01017843.1:373759-436601 GCA_013397815.1 Aleadryas rufinucha | reverse complement strand
TTTTTTTTTTTTTTTTTTTAGCGCTAAGGCGAGGTGGAGGAGGCTGAGTGAAAGCTATGCTCTGCCACTTAGAGGTTCGTCACCTTCAGGATCATCCCGGTGCGCCATCACCTTGGTTGGGAGGCGTTCCTGAGTTTTGTTTTAAAGTAAACTTTTTTTTTAAATGCAGGCCTACAGATCACAAAAATACGCGATTCTAGGATCGGGAAAGGCTTGTTGTGTAAGACTTGGGCTAAGCTGGTTTCTGTAATTGGTTGTGGTTTTTCTTCACTTCCTATTTCTTGCTATTTAACTTCCTTGTTTAAGACTTAAGCAGTTGCAGGCAGGGTGAACTGTGTTGTTCTCAATTTGTGCTTAAGCACTTTAAAGGCTTTTATTAATTTAAAGGCAATCCATGGGCCCTTTTTATGGCTAACAAAAATACAAGAGGTGTTGTGAAGCTTCCTGTAACTACTGCTACATGGTTCACAGGTTTACCCTGTGTCAAAGGGTTTGAGCCTTCCTCTGTAGGAATAAGCTGTCCACTAAATTCTTGGGGATAACCCCCAGATGAGGTAGGATTCCTGATGAACTTCAGAGCTGTTGATTTTTATAAAGTGTGCGAAATTATCAAAAAGCCTTTAAGTGTCTCACTCACATGTGTTAGGTATTTGCAGTCGGTATAGAGATGGGGTGATTGGGAGTGACATGATTTGGTACCTTACAATGCTCACTGTTTTTTATTGCAATAACTGAGTGATGTTTAGGATTTTCAAGAGAACCTTAAATAACCTTAAAAGAACGTAATGTATTTTGAGATGGCGATTTTAAATTAGTAACACAATAATTGCTCTTATAAATGGCTGTTTCCTACCTCTGAACAAGCTGCATTCTGAAATATTGTCATCTTGGTTTATTTAGCAAAAAAAGGAGAAATGGCATTTCTTTGGTCCAGTATGGTGTTGTTGTGATTATGTGTTTCTCAGTAATTGTGGTCCATCAATGGTATTTATTCATTTTGTCTAAAAAGATTTTTTTTAAAATTATTTCTTGGGGAGAGAACCCTTAGTGCCTCTTCTTCCATAAGTGCCATTAATTGTCAGGTGTCTTAATCGTCAGGAACTTAGATTGGAGAAGTTTTCACAGATGTAACACAATGATAGACCAGTCACAGAATGGCCGATTTATGCAAGAAAGTCTTTGTTCACGGTCTACCTCACTTGGTGTGACAAGTCACTGACTCATCAGTTATTTTTTGTGAGATCCCTCCTATGAAACTGTTTTACAGTATTCAGAAGTCTTAAAATGCCACATTCTTTTTTCTCCACTCCTTGAGCAAAAATTTAGTTTTGTTTTCTCCTTGTCTTAATTTTTTTTTTTTTCAGGCAGATGTAGATTTCTTGCTTTGACTAATGAACAGTTTTAATGACACATAGATTTCAGGTCATGCTGGAACTACCTGCTCATCTGGGAGGACAGGTCACCAGCATGCCTTCTCTGGGTTGACAATGAAAATAGGTCCTACTAAGATAAACAACTGTAAAAATCACAATTTCCAGAAAATAAAAGAGGAAGATCAGGAAGAAACCAGTTTGACTTGACACACAGCAGAAACACTTCCTTCAAAATAAATTTGTTTTGTATTCATTTCAGAGTTGTGTTGATAATGAATGGCAACAAGAATTGAGAAGTGACTATTCATATATATTCTAAGAGTTCAAGTATCACTCAAGTAGCAACCATTGCAGAAAACATTTGTAAAGATAACACCACTGATATGCAGACAATTTTGCATCAATATTGCTGTCTCAAGTACAGTGTATTCTGTTTCTTCCAAGATGTTTTATTAGGTAGAAGCCTTTGTAGTACTAAGAGGCTTTTGGAGAGAGTTTAGACAAATAGACTTCTGTTATTCATACTTCTTAGTAGGAAAATCTTTGTTTTGAGCACATTGTAGCGACATAAAATACTGCTGTTTATAATTACGCACCTTGAAAATTGTTCTTGTCAGGCACCTTAGCTAAGTAGGGTCAGGTCTGACACTTGAATGATAGTACAGTACTTGACATCCATGGCACTGTTTCCAAGGACTTCAGCATGATTGCAGGAACTAATGAATAATACCTGTGGGTAGAAAATATTTCCTTTTGTTGATGGAAAGAAGTATTGAGAGGAAAGTTCAAGATTTTTTTTCTTTTTGGAGGGACGGTGGTGGTGGTGAATTTTTAAAGGCGATTTTAGGGAGAAGTAGATGGCTTTATTCCAGTTGTGCAATGTACAGTAGACATCTCTATGTCATGTTTGTTGGTGCATAAATTTCCTGACAAACCCCTCATGTTTACTGTATTATGAGTTGAAAAGCACATAGATAGAATTTGCACTAAATTTTAATTGTCTTTTTAATTTTTTTTGTCATGTTTTTTTTCTCCTAGTTCTGTATTTTCATGTAGAAAATTTCTACTGTGTCCGGGTGTCTTTGGTTTCAATTAACAGAAGATTCAAGTGAATGGATTTATCCAAATAAATGTGAAAGCATGTGCAGCCATTGCTTAAATATTTCCTTGGATAACAGCTTTTCTGCAAGAGAGTGAGTGCTTAGTATTGTGCATGCTGCCCATTGCAAGCGATCAGTGTTTGGCACCTATGGCCTACTGATAGTTTGACCAACTTGTAAGTAGGCACAGTGCCATGTTAACAGATGGGTATGAATACAGACAGCCAAGAAACCATGTATGTGTATCTAGTGTATTTGTTAAGGGCAGGGTTCCCAGCTGGGGACGTTCAGACTTATGTCCATTTTGAATTTTTGCTTTTATGGATAAAGGGAAGTTGTCATTAACAATTTTTTTTTGAAATAAATACCTTCAGGCATACAATTATTGACCATGTTAAACAAAATAAGTGGGGGTGTGGAAGAAGGGGGAAGCACCAGCTCTTCCTTTGATGCTCTTGAGGAGCTATTTTAAGTAAATTTAGTTCCCTTTTAAGTGAGGCTGCTATCAAGAGTCTCATTGTGAATGTCAAAGATGTGGAGTGTATCAATAGGTTTGTTTCACAGGCATGCTAGCCTTATTGTAAGAGAGGCTACAAATTTTTCTTTTATGGGCAACAATCTGTCCAGCAGTCAAGCACCTAAGTGCTTTTGTCCAAGTCTTGCCTGAATTATTTGTAATGACTCAGAGATGAAGAGGGTGCAGTCCTTCAAGCCCTCTGCATGATTCTTATATTGACAATAAGTTGTTTCTTAGCTTGAGAACAGTATGCTCATTTTGGATATGTTTGGGTATCTGTTAGATGGCAGTGTGTGTGATCTTGTCCCACATCTAAGTCACTGGGCAATGCTGCTGATTTTTGCACTTTTTTTTTCACCTTGTCTGAGTCAGCCTTGGGGATCCAGACTTCTGGTTTATTTCATTACCACTTCTAATAATTTCAGTCTGCCCTTTGTTTTAATCCATTTCCTGATTTGGATGTCCTGTGAAGCTGCTTAAAGGTCTGCAGTAATCTTTTTGGCCTGCTCTTGTAAGTGATAACACGAAGCCTTTTCTACTGCTCTGTTCTTTCTGACACTTTGACACCATTGCTTTCTCTCTGGTATGGTCTTATCTGAGCTGGCTGGAATTGTCTTGGTACCTGAAAGTCTCATTTTTCTCCTGTAGAAAAATCTGGAGGAAGGATCTTCCTCCAAGACAGTAAACTATGTATCATCTTGAAGATTAAAAAAAAAAAGAAAGAAAGGGATGTAGAGAGGAGTTTCTTGAAGACAGTGTGAATAATGATATGGGTGAAGCTAGTCTTAAAATTTATGTGTAAGATGTGTGTTGATTGTAGGGAAGAATGTTACTGTGTAGAAGTGGAAATATGGAAAAGTAATGCAGAATTAAAACATCCTGTTTTGTAATAATGAGGAGGCTTGTGCAATGTAGGTATTGATAAATATCAATGTCTTCCTGTGACGTATTTCATAAAAGTGCTTTGTTGAAGTTACTCATTTAGATATAAGTAAGATATTCAGTAGGTATTCAGATATGGTTCTATGACACAAAGATACTTCTCAGATTAACAAAGGCACTGGAAAAGAAGAACTTTGGCCTGGAATGATGCACCTTCTTTTCTGCATTTATTCCTGTATTGAGTGACTGTGGTGTCTGGAGACTGCTTGCTGCCAGAGTCCACTACTCTGACTAGATTCTTTTAGATGTTCAATGTATAAAGGATGTAATATTTAATATCAAATTTACTTATCTGAAGATATTTGATGCTATGTGAGATTTCTGATTTAGGAGAATGATATAAAATATACAGAAAACAGTATAATTGTGACACTTGGCAAAATACAGCAACTGCAGTGCACAGTTCAGTCACAGTACTGACGTGATTCTCATTACTGGTCTCTCTAATACGTTCACTGTCACGATGCTGGTGTCCCCAGCCACCGGGAAGGAATATCTGGATTGCAACCAGCCCATGCCCATTGTTCTTTTCAAGTTATTTTGCTAGTTATTTTTGTTTTTGCATGCTTATGTTGGAGTCAGCCTCCTATTCACTGCCCCTAAGCTGGCCTGGCTAATTTGGGGAGATATTTACACCTCCATTTGATCCACTTAACAATTCTGAGCTCCACTCAACTATCATTTAGCTGCTTTCTTAGAACAAAGGCCACCCACTGGCCCCCTTTGTGTTGAGCTCCTGTGAGTTCCTTTGCATTATTGCCGGAGCTCCTTGGGCATATCACCATTCTCCATCTCCACGGAGTGTTTTATCCACTGGTGGGCTTTATTCTGTCACACTCTGCCTCGAGGGCTTTGGTCAGTCACAGCTGCAGACTTGATTATTAGTGGACAGAACAACATTTTCAGGCAACTTGAGAGTTATTCTTGCCTTTAGTAAGTAGAGAAGTGGTTATGGGCTTCTTTCTTCAGATGCTAGTTGGGTGACAGACATTATTTGAGGAAGAAAATTTGCTGAAGATACCCAGTCAGGAAAGTTTTGTAGGAGTGGGAGTGCTTTTGGAACAGTTGTCACAGTTCTGCAGTTTTCTGTTTGGGAAATTAAAAGAAATCCTAGAGGAACATGAGAAATGAAAGAGGAAAACTGATGCAAAATATCTGAGTTTGGCTTAGGGTTATTCTATTGAATAGCTAGACTAATAGGAAAAAGTTATTTTGCTATCCAGAAACTTCCCAGTTGTGTATTAATATTGCTTCCTACTTCCAGCGAAATAAAATCCCACCACTCAGAATGGTATCTTTTAGAAAATAAATGTGACTTGTTTGTATGACGTTTATCTGCGTAAGGTAGAGGGAAAGCTCAGTTTTTTGTAAAACTTTATGAAGGCCTTTCATGTAAAGAGACCTAGTGCACACTTTGCTGTGTCATGGCTGCACATGCAGTAATTTCTTTTAGTGCAGCAAAGTCTGACTCAACTAAAACCTCAAAACACTTGCTCAAAATGAGGCCTTCTGCCAAGAAGGACTTGGAGGTGATGGTGGATGAGAAGCTGTAGAAGAGCCATGAAGCAGCTCAGAAAACCAATTGTATCCTGTGCTGCATCCGAAGAAGCAGGGCTAGGGAGGGGATTCTGCCCCTCTGCCCTGCTCTGGTGAGACTCCACCTGCAGTGCTGCATCCAGCTCTGGGGTCCCCAGCACAGGAAGGACATGGACCTGTTGGAGCACGTCCAGAGGAGGGACACAAAGATGATTAGAGAGATTGAACACTTCTATTATGAGAGGCTGAGAGAATTGGATTAATCAGCCTGGAGAAGAGAAATCTCTGGGAAGACCTTTCTGCAGCCTTTCAGTACTTGCAGGGGGCCTGTGAGAAGGATAGGAACAAACTTTTTAGCAGGGCTTGTTGCGATGAGACAAGGGGTAAGTGTTCTCAGCTGAAAAAGAGAAGGTTGAGAATAGATAGAAGTTAGAAATTTTTACAGTGAGGCTGGTGAAACGGTAGAACAGGTTTCCCAGGGAGGTGGTAGATGCCCCATACCTGGAAACATTCAGGTTCAGATTAGATGGAGCTCTGAGCAACTTGATCTGGTTTAAAGATGCCCCTGCTCTTTGCAGAAGGACTAGATGACATTGAAAAGGTCCTTTGCAATTCACACTATTATATGATTCTATTATTCTATTCTGCAGAAGGAGGCATATTCCAGTGAGCTGTTATTTCTGGAAATATTGCTTATCTCAAACTTGGGGTTCTGAGAAGGCAACAGTAATACTTTCACACTTGGGATCTCAAAATAGGTTGTTATGTACTAATTTTTGTGATGACCTACTCAATGCTGCCCTGTAAACAATACCCAGACTTTCATTTTTTTTTCTTGCACTTATATAGGAGAAAAAATAATTAACTGTTTGAATGACTTTTTATTTTTTGCAGTTAAGAGGAATTCCTCATATTACTACTGAAGGCTTGCAGTTTTTCAATAAACAAGTTTAACTCCAGGAGAACTGATGAGCTTTATTTCATAAGTTTACTTTTTTCTAAGTTTAGACCTGTGATTGGTTGTGATTGATTGGATATGATAGATTCCGAGATTTTTTTAGCATGTATTATACAAGGTCTTGTAATAGGTTTCTCTTGTGAAGATTTTTGCTGTCAAATTTTTTTGTGATGCCTGGAAAAATTAGTTGTTTCTCAGTTAGAATTCATGCCAATGAAACCGCTTACTGCATTTCTTTTCAAGTATCTTTGTAGTAATAAATTGTGACTTAAACAACCCATTCTTTTTTGTTCTTCTAACAGATTTCTATGTAAAATAAGTGGGATCAATGTGTAACCTATGTTTTTTAAAATTTTTCCTTCCCTTCACTTTCTCTAGGGAAAATGCCAGATAATAAGAAAACTGCTGGAAAAAGGCCCCCTGCAAAGAGGAAACTTGCTGAAGTGTTTGGTTTGGGGGAGGTTCTAGCAGATACATCAAGAAAAGAATGGAAATTAGGTGCCTCTATAGGGCAGGGAGGCTTTGGGCGCCTGTACCTTGGTAAGTGTAGATATCTTTGATAATGCTTTAAAGTGGAGAGTGAGATGTTTATCCCTATTCAAAACAATGAAAAGTTGACCCTGAGTTAGAAATATGAAGTGTCTTCATGTGATCTTTTTTGCTAGAACCTTAGCTTGGATCATGGTGTTGGAAAAAAATGACAGAAATAGACAAATGGTCATTTTAAATGTTAGTTTTATGAGTTTCCAGTGGTAGTTCATTCTCCTTAAAAATCAAAATCTTTATTACTTTTTAGCCATGGAAAGGATAGTTTAGTATTTATTTAAATTTGAATTTTGGTGTGGCTAAAAGACTGGATTTTTGCATGAGTGTCTTTATAATGATGAATTCTGAACTGAAACTGTCAGTGCATATTATCTGGAGGCTACTGGTCAGCCAGTATTTGGACTGGTTTTGACTTTGGTATTGCATTTACTTTCTCATTGCCTTGTGAACTTTTGGCATGCCATATACTTTTTTTAATGTAACCAATGCTATAAACAAATCAAAGACTTTAAACTTTACAGTTTAAAGCCTCAGTTCAGGTCTTGTTTTGCAATACTGTTAGAAGGAAAACTTCTTAAAGTGAATAGTGTTCCATACTTAGTATCTCTTTTACTTGGACAGATGAACAGATCAAGAGAGGTCTTGAGACTTTTCTGCTTGATTGTTCCTAGTCGTTCTTCAAACAGTTTTGAAGGGATGAAAGTTAATGCGAACATTATAATATGGTCTTCCTCATCTTGGGGAAAAGGTTGCACTGGATTCATACTGAGTTGGAAAACAGGAAAAAAATCTGTCCTGCTTTTAAAATGAACAGACTGCAGCATAAGTGAGTTAAGGAGAAAAACAGGACCAGTGGGTGGCTTTTTGCCAGAGAAGCTTTCAACTACTTATTCAGCCTTGCTCTGTGAGCTACTAAATTTACTGGAGTTCCAACTCACTTGGATTCCTGCTTTGTTCAAGCCAAAGCTTGCTCTCTGCTTCCCCATCATTTGCACAAAGCTGTGACCCTGACTGTTCCTGTACTTTGTACTTGCCTAACTTGATGTTCTTCATATCTGTGTCTTCTGTCACAAATACCAGCTACTTAGTAGCAACAGAAAGTCACTTTTGGATACGTGACTTGGCAACATGAAATTTATTTTTCTTCTTTATGTCCACCAATGTGTATGTTTATAGCAGTCCTAGAAAGCAAAAGAAGTACGATTGAGTAGGAAAAAGTTACCAAGTAATAAAAAAGAACTCCTTCATTTAGTAAACTGCGTGTACGTCTCAAACAGAAGGGAGAATCCAAGAATGCAATGTCCATATACAGTAGCCTTCACATATAGAGTGATTTTCTTACCAAAGACTAAGGTACTGGTCTATGTTCTTGTCAGTATGTAGTTACTTTGTTGTATGTTTGTCCATCCTGCATAGCAAGTGTATGCTTTGTGAGAGTTTCCTCTCCTACTACTAATAAAAGCTTCCTTTTTAACAGCTGATGTTAATTCTTCAAAGGCGGTTGGCAGTGATGCGCCTTATGTTGCAAAAGTGGTAAGAGAGCATTTGAATCTTTACTTCACAACTTGAAAATATTTGTTCTAGAATAGAATGCATAATTTAAAACATCTTCTGAAAATAATGCAATTGCAAAATACTGTTTAAAATAAAAGTGTGGGCATACAGAGGAGTGCTGCTGAGAATTGGGACTCCTGTGTATGAGGAGCATTATTATAGAACATCAGTGGAATTGAAAAAGATCCATGGGATGGATCAGCTTCTCTTTCATTTGCTTCCTATAAACAGCACAGATATCATCAAATGAATGAAATCTATCTAGCTTTTGGAGAGTTTCTGTGATACAGCAGTGAGTCTCTGTGAACTGTTGCTCACCACTGGATGCTGGTAAACTGACAGATGGCTCGTGACTAGAAACAGCAAAACTTTGATTCTTGAGGTCTCCACAAAGTCCTTTAAATGTTTTTTCATGAACCACATACGTGTTCTAATTTCTATTGAATTAAAATAGCATTGGCACAATTTTTTTAACCTAATGATTAGAGAGAAGAAGAAGCATTGTTGATAGCTCATTTTTAGCCTATTGTAGAAAATCAGCAAATTCTTGTTATTACTTGAAATTTTCTTACGGTTTTAGTCTAAAAAAGAGTTATTTACTTGGGTTTGGCTATTTCTCTTCCTAAGGTATAAAGTATTTTTTCTTAAATTTTGCCAGAATATTTTGTATAGATCTGGTAAGATCTTGCAAAGTCTTAGGAAAAAAACAGGGAATAGCCATAGGAGATCCAGACCCTTTATTATCTTCGTGGCACTTCTGTTCCTGCAATAAAAGTAAATACCAGAAAACTGTACAAGAACTTTACTGTGTAAAATATTAGATTTTCAGTGCAGTTCAGAACTGCACTGTTTTAACATTTTATTTATTAAACTATATGATGATACTGAAATGCCTTGCTGCAGTAGCTGGCTGCTTTGCATATATGTAAGTGCTTTTAACATTTGTTCCTGAAACTATAAGGTTAGGTTAAAGTAGAGTAAAATACATTTTGGTTAGTATGTGCCTTTAATCTTGGTATTTACATCTGCTGACTAAAAGGAAATTCTAGAATACTGGTTTTGATACTGTTCCACCCCAAGGTACAGTTTGTGATGACCCACCCTCCGAAATGTTGTCTCTTGCTGAAAAAAGCTGTGCTTGCTATGCAAATGTCAGACTGCCACACTTTCAACATTAGCCTGCTGCTGTCTTAGGTGTTTGTGGGTGGAAATTCCACACAGACCAGGAGCCCCAGCCTGCAGCTGTGTGATGGCAGCTTGTGTTAGTATGTTCAGCCTGTACTGTCGAGGGTGGGGTGTCCATCATGCAGGAGCTGTGGCCTGTTTTAGAGGCAGATAATTGAGACATTGAGACTCTCAACAGTGGTTTGCCTGTGAGAAGCAGTGGCTTCTAATTACTGGCTCCTGCTGAGTTTGGAGTGATCAGGAAGCAGAGCGCCATTTAACTTTCATGGAAGTATCTGGTTTGACTTGCCAGGAAAATCATCAGATATTCATTGCTTTATGCTGTGTGTAATTGCTATCTCTCTCTTTTCCTGAGTTTGAAACCTGTCCACCTGCTTCTCACCACTTTGGGCTCTGAATATAAGAGTTGCCCCAACTTTTCGGTTGCTCTTAGCTAGATTCACTTCATTGCAGCATTTTGTAAATACCTCCATTGCTAATATCCCAGATGACTACTCACTTTTAATTTGACTTTCATAATTTTGTCTTTATGGCAATAAAGAGTAGCCTCAGTCTTTGTGCTAGCCTCACAAATGATGCATAACATAATATGCCTCTACAGTCTGGTATAACACAACTACAGATAAGAGCCCATTTTCTGATGCCTGGGTGGTTGCTAGTTTTTCTGTCAGCTGAAGCAACGTGGTTAACAGCTTTGAACAATTATTAGTGTTTAACAAAATATGTGCTTCTATAGTAATGTTCTTCAAATTAAGCTATTGAAGCAGGATGGAAATTGGCTTAGTCTTTGACATATCCTCATAGTATTGATGTCTGAGCAGTATGAAATGAATCAGTTTTTATTAAAAAAAGAAATGCTTTTTAACGTGGACCTTTTAGATGTCATTGTTCAGAAGTGGATGCAGGGTTTAATTACACTTCATTATATTGCTGACTGAAAAAGATCAGAATTCTTAAAACACTACTTGAAATTTCTTGGGTTTTAACTTGTACTCTATAATCTTTCATTGTGTTACCTTTCTGAATAAGACTTTAATTTCAGTTTTATAAATCATGTATTTAGAATGACTCTGGGCATAAAGCTGTAGAAATTTGCGTTTGGACTTTTCTTTCTTCTGGACTATTATGGCAAATACTGGACACTGTGTAAGCTTTTTTAGCATCATATATGCATTTATTTATCTGTAGGTAGATTTAATGGTATTGTGGGAAAACAGCTTCATAGTCAACATTAAGATCTGATTTATGGTTAAATCATGTATCTATTCTCCAAGTATGAAAAGATAGCAGATTTTTATTTCTGACCAGAGAAAGATACATCTCTTTTTCAGCACTGAGACACAAATTTTTGTGGAATAATTTATTTATAGATAAATAATGTAAGAATTTTTAACACCTACTTTTTTTGCTGTATTTCAGTAGGAAAACAACATTGTTCAAACCTGTGTAAATTGAATGAAAATTATATATAAGAATTTATATTCTAATAAGTTAGGGTATTGATAGATTATGCTACACAGGGTAAAGTGAATAGGTCAAGTAATGTGAGTTCAAGATAACTGCAATAGAAGAATTCATCTCTTTAACCCTTCTCCTCTGCGTATATAATCTCTGTATTGCTAATTTGTTGTCCATTGTGGATAAATAAACTAAGTGTGAAAGTAAGTGTGCAGGTACCAAAGTTTGTGTGTCGATCAGTTGGTCTGTCTTTGGTTTTGTTATTTTTTTCTGGTTCCTCCTCACAAGGAAAGGCCAGAAAGCTGTCTTGGCTCTGTTGTGTATCAGGGCAGTGCTGCTGGAGAAAGTGAGGTGGAGATAGGCAGTAGCTTTGTAATCAAGTGTCCAGGCCTAGGAGTGGTGCCCGGCTGGTGGTATCTGCTCCCAGCGTGTCCCCTGTTCCAGCTGTGTGTCCGACCCGCTCATCAGAGCACACCAAAGCCTGCGGTCACGGGCGCTTTGAGCTCTGCATTGCTCTGGTGGGAGTGGACAGCAGTGAGCCTCTCTTAGCTCAGAGCTACAGTCTGGCCTTTAGCAATTTGCTGGATCACTACATCTGGTTCTAAAAGTTAAAATTAAACACATTTAAGATTGATGTGTATCTAATGTCATGTGATTGTGTTATTCTTGAGTTTCTTTGCTAGTAATTGCGTATGTTTTGTTATTTTTTTAAGTTTAGGATATTCCAAAACAGGTATTTTCACAGAAATAGAATGAATTTGGATATATATGAGTAACTAGACAAAAATATATTGCTTAAGCCCATCTCAAAATCAATCCCTCAGAAATTACAAGAATTGAGAATGCGTCTTATTTTCTTTTTTCTTTACCAAGTTCTGGAAATGTGGAGTCAAGATACTTGCCCATCTGTTGTTCTTGCGGTATTTCAAAGCTTTGGTGTTTTCATGGGAATTTCTTTCTTGAACTTTGCTTGTAATACATGGTTCCCATAGATTTGTCCCTTGAAAATGGAACTGAAATTAAATGTATCAAATACAAGGTAGACTCTGAAATAGAAATAGGTGTAGTTCTTATAATATAGAGAAATTTTGAAATCCTCTGTTATTTTTATCTTGGTCAACTAATTATATGAAGGGAACAAAGTGCCTTATGTTCAAGAAGAACTTAACTTGTGTTAAGATTTTTTCATTGAATCATTTCAGGTGTTATTTTAAGATCACTAAAGGCTGCTACAACTGATGCAATCCAGCTGTAATCTGGGATAACATTGTTTAATGTTCTCTGCTAAACTTCTGCCAATAATTGTTAATATTTCTATACATTTCAGTTAATTTCTTATTCTTTAGTCTTTTGTTATGGGGCAGTATTCTCTGATATCCTATGTCAAGCCATTTATAATAAAAATATCTTTTAGAGCTAAATTTCTTTTATATAAAGAAGATATTCTATTGAGTTTATCAGCATCAAGTAGAGCATTTGAGAGAGAATATGTTTTTATAGGGTGAATGTTACATTTTCTGAGCTTTTAATAATTATTAGGCATTAACACAGCAGTTTTTAATGAATTTTAAATTGTCTTAAAGGAACCCAGCCAGAATGGACCTCTTTTTACTGAGTTAAAGTTCTACATGCGAGCTGCTAAGCCAGATGAAAGTAAGCAGTCTATTAAAATGTTTTTAATGAACTACAAGCATTTAGGAAAATAGAGTCTGTAGAAGTAAGTTTGAACTTTGAGAATCTCTTCAGGTTATTTCCAAAATTATTTTTAAATTATTGAAATCTAATTCATATATATAGTAAATTAGAGGGTTTTGGTAAGAAGTTCTTTATAGTTCTGTTGGTGGTATTGTCTAAATTTAAACTTGAGTTGCATCTCTGTCCCTACAATGGATATGTGACTGACTTCACTGTATACTTTTGCGCACACATTTCCATGAAAGAAGCAGCTCACAGGTACACAGAAACAGTAAGCTATGTGACTACTTCCTTTTTATGTAAGTCTCTACTCATGCAAATTCATGAACTTAACTTTATTTGTATTTTCAGTTCAGAAGTGGACTAAGTCCCATAAACTGAAATATTTAGGTGTACCAAGATATTGGGGTTCTGGCTTGCATGAAAGAAATGGAAACAGGTAAATATATCTTTTATTGACATATGTTGGAATTTATTTCATCCACAACCATTCTCTTTTTTAGCCTAAGTTACTTTATAAGGTATATTTTCCGTTTATCTTCATGTTGTTCACTTCTGCTACAAATTTTCATGTTCATGGTAGGGTGTGTTTAGGGAACCATATAAATAGATACATTTTATCTGTATTCTGTTTGTTACTCCTATTTGTGTTTGTTACAGTCTTTATAATTTTTGTGAACATTGCTGTAATACAATGATGCTATTTGTGTATATGTGGTTTAGAAGCTTTTTATATTTTAATTAAAGTCAATTTCTAATGTACGAATCCTGGAATAATATGACTACCTTCAAAGTTTTTCTTTTTGTGTGCACTTAGAGTGTTTTCACTCACAAATACTAAGGACTTAGTACGTTCTCAAACCTGTTCTGTTTTCCCTAGGGATAGGGCTTTTTTTTTTTTTTTACTTCATCTTTGCTTAATGCTTTTTTTGCTTAATCTGTGAGCTAGAATAATTGCTAGTCCCGTGTTAAATTCGTTTTAAGTCTAGGGATAGTTTTTAGTATTGCTCCATGCCAGGAAAAGTTTTTGTTACTTAGTCTTTAATGTTAATGCCTCTTTATGTGATAGTCCTTGTTTCCTACTGGCTATTCTCTAAACAGCTGCGCTGCAAAGGAGTTTTAGTAAATCTCTGGCAGCTTACAGTAGGTCAGGCTTCTTTGTGTGGCTGACTGCATAGAGCAGTCGGTGTGTATGCCTTAATATATCAGAAGTATCAGTGTTTCAGTAGGTCTTCAACTGTAAAACTAATCTAATGTAAAAACAACATTGATTTCGAGAGGCAAAAGTAAATGTAGCATTTTTTTAATCCCTCAAATAAAAGTGACTTTGCATTCAGTGTTTAGTGCATGTATTTCTTTAATATAGCCACGATGAACTCTTATAATTCTAGAAACAGTTTGTCTATAGCAATGAATATCAGAACACCTTTGGCAAGTGAGAGGTTTTTGTTGTTAACAGTAGGTCATTTATAAAAACTAAGAAATGTATTCTTGTAAGTAGATGATCCTTGGTTTTGCCTCCAGTGAGTTACAATAGGGATGTTTTCCTCTGTGAGTACTTGTTACTGTGTTGCATAACTAGAATAAAGAACAGTTCTTTTGATGCATGAGCATTTGAGTAGCTGATATAAAAAAGGTCAGAATTGATGTACAGTGTTAAAAAAAAGTCAAGTATTTCCCACAGTTTCTTTTGTGAGAGACGTATTCAATCACTAGTTGGTACAATTAACACAGATAAAATAGTTTACTAAGTAAAATTCAGTAACTTTGCTGGTTTTTTGGTTTTGTGGTATTTTTTTTTTTTGTCCTTGAATTTAGCTATCGATTTATGATAATGGACCGATTTGGCAGAGATCTTCAGAAGATATATGAAGACAATGCAAAGCAATTTTCCCATAAAACTGTACTACAATTAAGCCTGAGAATAGTAAGTTTAAAAAATACATTTTATTTTCTCAGTCTGTGTTCCCTGTGTAAGTCTCTCAGTTCCGTCCCACTTTTGTGCCGAGTCCAGGTCCTCTGGTGGGCAGACCTCGGTACTGCATTTACATGACTTTTGTTTTGTTAGCTTGATATTCTGGAATATGTCCATGAGCATGAATATGTGCATGGAGACATCAAGGCCGCAAACCTCCTTCTGAGTTACAAGAACCCTAATCAGGTATTTATAATGCATTTTACTCCTCATGTTTTAAACCTTCTATTTGACAACAATGAAAGTGCTTTGAACCTGTGAAATCTAGCAGAAGCTCATTTTTAAGAATGTATATGGTAACATTATTTCTGCTTGACATTTATATCTAGTTAATATTCTATGATTTTTTAATGCATTTTGCTGGACAGTTATCAATTGACTATTTGGCCTAAATAGTATTCTAGAGAAATTCTTGAGATTAAAAAAAAATTGACTCACAAATAGGTATTTGCAGGTGGAAGCCTAAAATTATATAGCACACTGGTAAATTATGTTTGCCTGTCTGCATTGTTACCTCATTGCTTTGTTCAAGAAATCCATCAGATAAGTGTTCTGTTACTTGGAAAAATTGGTCTTTAAAGTGTTGATTGTTCCACTTGATTTATGGAAGTCTTTTATTTTTCTGCATTTTTAACTCTCTTTACCATTCAACCAATGCATATTAGAGTTTCAGAATTATGTATGTATTCTTGCCCAAATGTTTTAGCTTGTGAAAGATCTAAAATAATTTCAGTTCTCTTAAAGTAACTGTTGTTAGTGAGTAGTAGTAATACATAGTATAGGTCAACTGACTTTAAAGAGGGTAGCACAGTGAGTGTATTTATAACTCTATGGACATTACTTCTTTTTTTGCTTGTTAGTTGTTTCGGTTTGGGGTTTTGTTTTGTTTTTTTTTTTAATATTTAATTTTACTGGTAATAACTATTGTGCTGTATTTGCCTTCTGTAGCAGCAGGAAATGACTTCCAGATTAGACTGCTTTATGGAAAACAATAAAACCTATCTGACATATTGCTTTCGAATCATATGTGTTAAGATTAATAAACTACAGAGAGTCATTCAAAGTTGAACAACTCACCATTCTTAATACTTTCAAGGAAGTTACCGGAGTAGTTGGGAGTTGCATTTATCATTTGCCTAGTTTTTGTATTTATAGTTCTTTAACCTTAGAATTCTTTGTGGAAATTACTAGGTGTACTTGGTGGATTATGGACTTGCCTACCGATACTGTCCTGAAGGAGTTCACAAAGTATATAAAGAAGATCCTAAAAGGTGCCATGATGGAACTATTGAATATACCAGTATTGATGCACACAAGGGTGTGGGTAAGGATGTAAAACTCAGCAACAGCCATTTGTGTATCCTTTTTTATAAATAAGACTTTACAGAACTCAGTGCAGCAAATAAACAAACCAGGTTTCTGATTCTAAAAGTAGGTTTTTCCTGGGTTTTTTTTTCTTCTTTATGTGTTATGCTGGCATTTTTCTTTTTTTTCCCATTTTCTAACTTTTACTAATTGTATTTTTAATGTAACTTTCTTAACTAGAGCCTCTTAATTTATAAATACTGTTAAGAGGTTCAGCATATTCCTTCATATTAACCAAGTAGAAATGGAATGCTGCTTGTGAGATCTTGATAGAAAAATAGGTCCTGGTTTTAGAAGAAAAATAGTTGCTGTTATCAATATGAAAATAGTCTTTATTTTAACTCAATAAACTTTAATTAATTAATTATGCCTATAGTCACTGAACATCAAAACACAAGAAGTGAGAAAAGGTTGAATATGGAAAGGACAGGTCTATATCTGTTTAATCACTGAGGATTTATAGTGAATACCAATTTCATTTTCTTAATTCTTAAATTTTGCTTTATTAACATAAGAGTGTGTTCTGCAAAAATAACAATTGTTGAAAATTATTATTTGCTTGAGGATACTTAAAGCTGAGCTTAACCAAAGATGACTTGATCCGCCGATTTATACTTCTAGTCTAGTCTGTGGTCAATGTACTTGTGGGTTGTTTTGGTGGGGTTTTTTTTGTGGTTGCGTATTTCTGAGTGGGTTTTTTTTGTGAAGGCTTAGGGATCTGATCTCATACTGTCCTCTGTTCAGTTTTCAGGCCACATAAAATAGTTCAGCATTGTGGAATATTTTTTTGGGGAGGTTGGGTTTCAGCACTTCTACCTTTTTATAGAAGAAGGGAAGTAAAAACTATTTTGAACAGAAAGTCAATCACTTCACTAAGTTGTTCTATTTTTTCCACAACCTGAGTACTTAAAAAGCTTCCCAAATTGGGATAACTGCAGCATGTCATGTCTTTGAATAGGAGAGATTGATAAGGGACTTGAAAATGAAGTTATCCTTTCAGATGTAGGAGCAATATTTTTTCCTTCCTAGCTTTCATGCTAAAATAAAGATAAAAGTAACAGATATGGTAGTGTTACATTGTTAGCATTGTCTTAACATATTTAGAAATTTTTACTGTTGTTAAACTGTGTGTGCTTTATTAGCTGATGTTATGGTTGGTTTATTCATGTATGTATTTATATTTAGCACCATCGAGACGTGGTGATCTGGAGATCTTGGGTTACTGTATGATTCATTGGCTTAGTGGCCATCTACCATGGGAAGATAATTTGAAAGATCCAAATTTTGTCAGAGACTCAAAAATCAGGTGAGAAACAACATGTTTTTTCTTTTTTGAAAATGAGGATGTCTTTCTGTAGAAATGCTTTGTACTTTTAAGTGTGTTCCCTCTCAGTGAGTAGTTATTGTTTTGTATACCCCCCATTTTCCTTTTGTGTCTCATGTATCCTTGACTTGTAATTAAACTTCACTTGTACTATTCTGCTGTCTTCTTTTGTGTATGTGAGATGTTTATTTTTCCACTGCGGTATTGTCACTTTAGAATTGCCATGGTGAAGCCAAAAGCACTCTTAGCAGGATGCAGGTGACCATCAGTCATGCTTTACAGGAAGAGAAGTGTGGAGTATGAGTCCCTTTAACACCATGCTCTGATGCATGTGGCAGAAATGAAGGCTAAAGGGGAATCTTAAATGTCTTTGAGCATCATTCCAGCTAGAGCACTACCATTATGGGATTTTTAAATTATTTTTCATTTTGTCCCTCAGCCTCAATGTTAACATGCCTTCCCCTCAGCCCAGATCAACCTTCTCTTGTCAGATATTTAATATGAAGAGAGCTGTCCCAGCACAGCAGTTTCTATCTCATTAACAAGTATTTGTTATTTTGCTTCCTTAGCATTGGTATGTGAGGGTTTAAAATGGACCAGTTCTTTTTCTTCAGTCTTCTACTTGCTTTTATGAGAATCAACAACTGTTTCAGGTAGCCCATCTGGCATTCATCAGGTTCTTAAGTGTGCTGCACACCTACAAATGGCCATACTAAGTCATACCAGAGGTTTATGTAGTAGTGTTTCTTGTATCTGATTGTGGCCCAGACTGGATGCTTAAATAGTTTATCAGAACAGGACAAGATTGAAAATTCAAAAGGAGCAGTAGTTTTGACTAGTTTTGTTTTTCAGATGTAGAGATAATATTTCCATTTTGATGGACAAATGCTTTCCTGGGAAAAATAAACCAGGTAAGAGGAGCTATTTTAAAATACTTGTTTACTGAACTTTGTACCTATTTTAATTCTTCCTTTCAGTCAGGAACAACAAAGTGGCATGAATTAGATTGTTGCTTAAGAGAAGTTTAGACTCTTCCTATTGGCTGCAGTTATATGCACTACAGACGCTGTGTTGCTTCTGGTTAAGGACAGTACTAATTTCAAATGTGCAATGTGTAATTGATTTTTCACAACTGAATTTTAGATATGGAAATTTAATAAATAATGCATACTTGAAGTAAGGTTGTTCCTATTTGACAGAGGTGATTTGCTGAGTATTTCTTTTTTTTTAACTGATGCTATTAGAAATACACTTTCTTGGGATCATAATATTTAGTTATTTCCGGCTATTTCTGGTGATCAGAAGAGTTTTCTCTGCCAACTGTGACTTGTCTGTTTTTTTGGTGGTAAAATATTTTATGTATTATTTAGTATATGTTTCAGCCTTGAACTGATCAAGTTCTGAGATAACATTGAATTTCCTTTTCCATATTTTTAAATACACACATAAGAAATACCATGTAATAGACATTCATTGGTGAAGATTAGCCTATTACGGTTTTTTTACGACTGACTGTTTTCTTCATTGCAATAAACATGTAAAAAACAGTGATGCTGTCATCACTGGGTAATGAACCTTGGTATAATTTTTTTCTAAAATGTGTTGTAGTAAAAACATAATTATTATGAGTTTATAAATAACCATTTCAAAAATAGCATAAGTAGTGCATGCATAATTTCTGTTCTTTTGTAGTAAAAGTGAATGATTAAAATGTTTTCAAATAGAAATTAATTGGAGATGCCATTTTTTTAGATGAAATAGCCAAATATATGGAAAAGGTGAAGCTACTGAGCTATGAAGAGAAACCTGTTTATCAGCATTTCCGAGAAATACTTCTGCAGGGTCTCAAGGCCATTGGGCAAAAAGATGATGGTGTACTTGACTTTGGCTTGGCAGAGAATGGAGACTTTCAAAGAAATCCCGTGCAAAAGGTTTTACTCTAAAAATTCATATCAGCTTTTATTTCATTTTGTTGAGCTAAGTAAGAGTTAGTGGTGTTGGAAGTAGGTGTCATAATTTCATGCAGTAACAAATAATTAAATAGTGAAATGTTTAAGTCCTAGTCGCATGCATTATTTCTCTAATTCAACTTCACTAATTGCTAATAAAACTTAATAGAGAATGATATTTATAGAGGTACTTTCATAGTGGATAGTACTTTGGATAACAAAACTTGTATACCTAAATATAATGACATTTGAACAGATGAACATGTGGTTAATTTACTTATTTCTTTAAATTGGTAAAACTCCAGATGGATCAAAGTACATGTAAGGTAAGATTAGTCTAGTTTTTGTTTCATATTAGTTTCCTTTCCATGACTAGTTCAAAGCTTAGTTTTAAGCTTTGGCATCTTTATGCCAAGTATTTTATTCTGGAATTCACATATTGATTCCACTGTGATCTGTTATTTTTGAGTCTTAACTGTATTGGTAGGCTAGGGGTATTTTTTTCCTTATATTTAAGAAACTTTTAATTCTGAATTTGAAATCCCATTTTTTATATGGCATTAAGAACTTTTTAAGCTTTAGGGAAGGTGTATATTAAAACAGCTTATAACCATAAAAAAGTGGTCACATAATGGGACAGTAATTATTATCTTGTACTTCAAACTGCATTTATTACATCTTTGTTTACATTTGTTAATAGCAGCTGGGCAGTTTATGGGTTCCTTTAGCATGAGCTAGGGAACTGAAAATTATAATACAGGATAATAGTCCAAGTATGTTGCCTGCTTACTGGCATGATCAGCAGTGTGTTAAAGATGGGGGAAAGCAGGAAAGAAAAAAACTGTAGGATTCTAAAGTCTTCTGAAGATATATGTCCAGCTTTTCTTAGCTCTTTTTGCCTAGTAAATAGTATTTCGGCTACAATCATACAGCTGTGGTCTCTATGCTAATATTTTCTGCTGAACTGAGTGTAAAGATCTCTCCAAAAGGAGAGTTTGATAACATAAGTTCTATTCCCCTTGTGGTTTGATACAGCTTGAGACCTGTATTTTGGGGAAAAAAATAATCTGTTTTTAATGGTTGGCTGGTTTCTTTGCTGAATAAGTTGGCCTGCTGCAGAGCCAACGTGTGACACTGAATGTCCTTGTCCAGCAGAGATGTCTGGTGCACATTTTCAATGGAATAAAAACTTCAAAAATCTTATTTTTTTAGCCTATATCAGTCAAGACCATTCCCAAAGGGTGAGATAATACTTTTCCATAGGTTCTTACCTCCTGGCATCAAATAGAAGTAGCCTTTTCATTGGGTTTCTTTTTTTTTGTGTACTTTGAGAACCATATATATGGTTAGTTTGCTCAGTTGTCACAAATATGTTCAAGCACTTAGATAATGAAGGGAGTGCTACTGCCTCGCTTGAGTAAGCGTTTTCAGCTGTCTGCTTCATATTTCAGTGGACTTGATGCTACTTCATGCCAGCTACTGCTGGAGTGTCTGGACAGAATAAGATTGATGGACATCAGGTTAACCCTCTTGCTTTTGACCGAACACCAGGGTGAATGACTCTTTCTTCTATGCTGGATTTTGTAGGCTCTGTAGCAGCTGCAGTATAGGCTAGGGTAGAAGATGATTTAGTGTGTTAAAGATAAGCTCCAAATTCCAAACTTCATTGAAAACTACTCTCCATAAAGATAATTTGCCATTGATCAGTAGCATTTTGCCTCTGAAAGCCAGGATCACATATGCTGAATTTTGTTTGGCATGCTTAATGCCTAATTTGAAAAAGAAAAATGCAGTCTGGCATCCATCCTTGAGAAGATTGTGACCTTTAACACAAAATATCTATGACATTTTGGCTCTACTGATCTTTTAATCACAACAGGTCTTAACACACCTATTCTTCATTTCTTTTGGTGCAGTCTACCATAATATTTTCTTAAAGCAGTGTTATTTGACATTCTGAAGCTAAGCTGTTTCATAGCTAGGAGATAATATTTCTAGCTTTTGTGTAAATACATTCTTAGAATGTAGGATTCTCCTGTGCTATTAGCTAATTGAGCCATGGTGGGCATTATGTTACATATACAGCATGGTTGTTCTGGAATCTCAGTCGTTCTCCAGTACTGGTATCTGGGTAGAAGTCACAGATGTCTGCTATACTAAAAGTTAGCATTTTATTTTCTGTATCATGGCTCAAGTTTCCCCAGATGTATAAGTAAATAAAACACAGTCCACAGCTGTGCTCAAGGTTTTTTCTTTTTTTTTTTTTTTTTCTCTGTATAGTAAACATGTTGGTTTGTGAGTGTGGTATTCTATAGTAGTTCTAGCCAAACAAGAAGCTAGTAGTACCACGTGTTGCAGGAAGTATTTCAAGTGCTTGACTAAATTATTTAGAGCAAGGAGCACATCTTACTGCTGTTCAGTGCTGAAGAGTTGCTGGGAAATATTGGGAGTAAAGTAGCCTGGAAAAATACAGATCTTAGTGATTTGTGGTTCCTTCTAATGTTCAGGTTCAAATGTGCATGTGTTGCTTTTGTCAGATGAACGCTGCCTGATTTCTACTGCTGTGTAATTCACCTGCATCAAGATTAAGAAACCACTTTTTATTAAATAAGCTTGGAAACAAGATAAATGTATTTTGCTTTTGTGTAACATGTATTGAATATCTGTTTTTCTGATGAGTGTTTAAAATGTTTCCTAGTACAATTGGGAGGAATGCATTATCTCTCATATAGAAGCAGTACAGTGCTGAAATAGTCCTCCTTAATTTTGGTCAGAATGAACAAAAGTGTCTGTGTTTATTCCTGCCTAATGCATCACAAATCTGCTGACATGCTAACCTTGGAGTCTTGGCTGGCAGTAATCAGGCCTGTGCACCGGCAGGAAAGATGTACCTAATGCACTCCATCAGTGCAGTTTGCATATGGAAGTTCTCACAGGGGAGCTGCCCTGTGCCAGCTGAGGGTTACCTGCCCACTGCAGTTATTGTATGTAATTATCGAACCAATCTGTTCAGCCCAGCAGGGTTTAGATGGTAATCATGAAGCAACACTTTGGAAAGGAAAGATGTAATGCACTCTCCCCTTCTTTTGTGAGCTGTGTGAAGTTGTAGCCACTTTTAAAGCTGTATTAGTAAAGCTCTAGTCTCACACAATTAAAAAATAAAAAAATAAAGAAAAAGGAAAGGTATAACTCCTCCATGTAGGCTTGATGCAGGTCAGTTCATCCTTTACAAAAATCGTGGCTTAAAATAATTCTTTTCCATAACCACTTCAGGAATACTTTGCAATAGTAAGATTAATTGTAATAAACAGATAGTAGGAGTTCTATCCATTTAGAGGTTTTAAGATAATGTACCTTGAATACAGTTCAGATTTCCCAAATACCTCTCTTTCGAACCAAACCCATTGTTGCTATTAAAAAAAAAAAATGTACTGTCAGTGGGTATTAGCCTCTTCTAAGCTGTGCAAAGAAAGCCTTAAGAAGCAAGAATCCAGATAAACTTAAATTTAATGTGGTATAATTACTTTAGAGAAACCTGATTAATAGGAACTTAGGATAAAATGTTTTTATGTGTTCTTTAAGTTTTTCAGATTGCTCCTGTTGTGACAGTTATTCAGTGTAAGTTAAAAAGCATCCCAGGTTATGATCACAAAACCTCTTGTTTTCATACATTAAAATTTCAACTCCTAAAGTGACCTGCATATTGGGGAACTGCTGTTTTAAACTGTGTCCATACACAATTAGTATTCTTAGTACTAGTATTCTTGTTTTAATACAGGAATAAATTTTCTCTATGACTGGAGACATTTTATAATACAATATCCTCCCAAGGTATTCCCTTATTTTATGTCTTCTACTTTGTATATTCTTTCCTGCTCTTGAGTTCAATTGCTATTATTTTTTATTTTTTTTTTTCTTCAGAAAAAAAGAAAGGCAGCAGCTGCAGCCAGTGAGGGTACTGAGGCTGAAATGGAAGATACAGGAAGTCCAAAAAAAAAGAAAGCTGCTACTTCTAGTAAGTCAAAAGATTGTTCTGACAGTGACATGTACTGGTGTGGCAGGATACCTTGGCTAAAGTCCAGACCCCCCACTCAGCCACTTGCTCCCCTCCTCAGTGGGACAGAAGGAGAAAATAGGATGAGAAAACCCATAAATTAAAACAAAGATGAGGAAATTTATTACTATTTACTGTTTGGGCAAACCAGACTCAACTTGGGGGAAATAAATGTAATATATTGCAAATTTAAAATAAACTTGGATAGTGACAAACATTAAAACAACACCTTTCCTTCCCCTTCTCCCAAGTTCAACCTAACTACTTCACCCTAAACTCCTCTACCACTCTCCTTGTTCAGTGCAGGGGTCCTGGAGGGGCAGCGTGCTGTGGTCTCTGCTGCTCCTTCATCATTACCTTTTCCCCCTGCTCCAGTGTGGCCTCTCTGTTTTGGGCTGCAGTCTTTCAGGGGAAAAAAAAAAAAGTGGCCCAGTTTTTTCAGAAAATATCCATTTTCTCCAGGTTGGGCTCTCACATGAGTTGCAGGGGATATTTCCTCCATTCTGGGTCCTTTCTGAGCTACAGGGAATATGTGCTCTGGTGCAGTGGAGTACCACTTCCACCTCTGACTTCGGTGTTCTGTTTGCTGTTTCCCACTCTTCTTCCTGCACTGCTACTTCCTTTCTGCCTGCCTAGTGGTTTTTTCCCTTTCTTAAATGCTTCCACAGAGGTGCCACAAGCAAATTTGGCTCAGCTTTGGCCTACAATGGGTTTGTTTTGAAGCTTTGGCCTACCGTGTGTTTGTATTGGAGCCAGCTGGAAACGGCTGCATCAGGCACAGGAGAGCAGCTGGCCTCTCCCCACAGATGCTAGCCTTGAAGCTGACCTCAGCTAACCAAAACCCAGCCACGTGGCCATAAAATACCCGATAGAACCATTTACCTTTAGCAGTGCAAGTGCTTTTGATATTTCACAATTTATTTTTTAGATTAACTTTATAAGGTTAAAATATTTCAACTTTCTGTATAAGAAAGGATTATACGCCAATTATGTAGTGCCTAAAGCGGGTAGAATTGCTAGATGATAGAAATTGGTGGCTGAACCCTGTTCTTTTGCCATCATTCATTCTCTGCTCATTCTCATTTTTGTCCTCCTGTCTTGTCCAGTTCACTTTTAGAACATGCTGACTCCTCAGGATTCCTCTTCACAGAGTGTTAAAGCCAAGGGCTAACAGCAGCAGCTTCCAAAAACAAGTGTGTTTAAAGTCAAGGAAAGGATTAGCTATAAGGATAGAAAATGCTGAAGCTATTATTTCAACATAATTTGGCATAGTTTCAGTGCAGTCTGGAAAAAGTCATGGACAGATAAAGTAGGATTATTGAAAATCCAATATGAGAAATCTTCAGTAGATCTGTATAGGGTAAGCTGATGGTGAGTGTCCAGTCAAACTGCTTTATGGATCCAACCTTGTAATGCCTTTATGTAAATGAGAACTGAATTCAAGTAATAGCAAACATATTTTTCCTAAAGAATTTATGGTTTATAATTTCAATTAAAATACCAGATGTTGTCTGTGGTCAAGTAGTCTAAAAATAATAAAGCAGTAGAACTGAAGTCTGCCCCAAAACAAATCTCCTTGTTTAAAAACAGTTTGATGAAGGAGTATTGCAGGGTGGGAAACTGTAACCTTTCGAAGAGTAATAATGTTGGTGAGTTCTGGATTTACCCTGGTATATTTACTCAAACTGTATGGTACAAAGTACAAGGAATGAAGCTAATGTTATTCCAGGAGGTGACACTGCTTTGTTAATTTTCAGCTGTTCATATTATAGAATTTTAATCACTAGGACTAGTGATTATTTCTCTTTTTTGAATGCCTTTTTACTTGTTTGCTTCAATTTGTTATAAATTCTCTAGTCTGTCAGTGGCTGAAAAAGTGTTAACTGGATTATACTTTCTTTCAAGGCAATACAATTATTTTATGATGCTGACACTTATAGTTTTAGCATTTTAGATATAATTTAAGACTTTTTAACAAAGTACTTAATACAGCTGACTATTTTCTGGCTGTGATTTAAAACACATGTGCAGAACATATTTTCATTTCTTATAATATATTATACTACTTTTTCCTGGGATTGTAGATTGAATTTCTTATAGAAGGAGATGGAAAAGATCTTGAAGAATTGCAATCCAATTGGTAACATCAGCTTTTTGTAAACAATGAGGTTTTCTCAGACTAAGTGAAGGTATTTGGGAGGCTATATAGATTTTCAACATAAGCTTAAATTAGAAAAACTTCCTCTGGATAGTTCAATAGAGTTACAGATGAAATGGCTCTAATTTCACCTTTTTACACTACTCAGTTTAATGAATACCAAGTAGAGGGAGTATATGAAATTATTTCAGGTGAAATGTGATACATGTACTTACTCATTTGATTCTCTCCAAATTTGGTATTAAAAACTTTACCAACTATTACGTGATTCATAAACCTGGGTAGAAGAAAAGGGCAACTGTTTCATAATATTTTCTGATTCTGATGCTTTTATAATTTGAAAAGGTCTGTTTATTATAGAAATACTTAAAACTGTGCTTCCAAATCTGACTAGTTTTGTGTTACCATGGACTTGTTTCTCCATTAAATGATTTTTCCTGTGACTAAAAAAAAAATCCTGAAGTTCAGTAAAATGGATGTTTTCTTGATACCTCTTAGTTATACAATTTGAAGTTGAGTCATACAGGAATGCTTTAAAAGTTGTTGAAATTCTATTTTATTGGTTTGTAAGGGGCATAAATATGGTGGAATGGTGGTTGCTCTTAAGGTATTCAAACAACATCTCATAAGTATTTGAACATAAAGCAATGGCAAGAAGAGCTGTGCAGCCTCTTGCAGTTCAGCTAGTCAGCATTAACCAGATCTGACTATGCAGTTTGGCTTATCCAGTCCAAAGGATTAGTTGTCCCCAAAAGATCCTGATCAGCTGTGTGGCACTTTGAGTACCCTAAGGTGCTCAGTGGCTATAGGAACTCTGCCAGTAATGAAATCTGCTACTGCTGGGGTTGGGGAGCCTGTGGACTTGGAGGAGGAGGAAGGAATGGCACTGAGAAAGGACAGACACCTGGAAATTCTTGCTTCTGCTGTCAGCTGCCCCTGTTTGTTCTTGGTGTAAGAGTTGCCACGTCAGATGAGGTTGTTAAAGGCCTTCTCTTCCAATCCTGTCAGCCATCAGTGTTTCTAGAGCTGTCAAGCAACTCTGTTTGGAAACAGAATTTCAGAAAGCCCTTGATAAACAAGCTGTGTTGGACTTCCAAAATAAGTTGGATGAAATTTGGTGAAATTCTTAAATTGTTTTTTATTTATATTAGCATGTTATCAGCTTTTTCTTTTTTTTTTCCCTGACATAGCAAAACCATAGGCTTTCCTGAAAAGTAGAATTTTGCAAGGTATCCTTTATAAAGTAATATGGGTGATGTTAAGTATTACATTAGACAATGTATCTCCACCAGGATGCTGTCAGAAGATATGATTTCTATTTAAATGAGAAGCTTTTTACCCCCCTCTGTTGCAGCTCCATTTTCAGTATTAGCTGCCTTCAAGTACAGTAGTAAAATACAATCTTATAAATGATGATACTGTTAAAGCAGAATACCAAACTTTGGCATACACTGTATGTATCCACCAACGCTCATGCAGGGGTGTAGTGCATAATATGATAGGACTAATATGCTTATTTTTGATCAGTTTGGTGGAACAGGCAGATAGTACAGGCATTTTCAGTCAAAATCACATAAATGCTGGGAAAAAAAAGAGTTTTGTGAGAATTTGTGAGTAATGCTAGGTTCAAAGCTACAATAGAAATGACTACCCCGGCAGGTATTTTTAAATCTCAGGGTTGATGAAGATTGGGTTAGAGCAATACAGAATTTTTTAATTTTCTGTTCTGAATTTTTTAAGACCGTTTCGAGGTTTATTAATTACGACATATAAAGAGAAATACTAAAGTAGATAAGACGATGAAAGTACTGTATTTTTTAATGTACTTTTAAAATAGTACTACTGAGGGTAGGAATTCTGCATGTCTGTACTGCTGGATAACATCTACCGTGTTAAGGCCTTAACTGAGGTTGTAGTGGTTTTAGTTCACCTCTGTATGTTTTGTGAGATAGGAGATTTGGAGGAATGCAAAACAGGCTTAAACTTATCAAGAAAATGAAAAGTTTATTAACAGAATTAAAAGAGAAAAGAAAATAATAAGAAAATCAAAGCAAAATCCCTCTTTTCACTCACACCCCCCTCCTCCTTTCTTCTTCCCTAAATCAGCACAAAGGATAACATCACATAATTCTTAAGTCAGTATTCACAATTTTAAGAATTTTTCTATCGAGTAAGNTCAGCTGCCGGGCTCTGAGGAGATCATCCCGCCAGCATCCCGGGGCCGTGTCCCCGGCACCGGGGGAGGGAGGGGGCTCGAGGCCGCTCCAAGGAGCGAAAGCCTCGGCCGCCATTTCCCCCCCCTCCTGCGGGACCGGCCAAACCCCAAAGAGAGGAACTTCCTCTCCCTTCACCTTTATATATGGAAATTTCGAAAAGCGCCACTGGTCAAACGAGCTGTCCATCAGCTCAGGCTCAACCCATCACAGAGGTCTTCGGTTACACTTGCAGTATAAATTAAGAACTATGTGAACAACTCCAATATGAAAACAGTCATACTGATGGATTGGTTAGAAGAACACTCCAAAATGGTGGTTTAATAGTATTTCTCAATTAATAGGTACTTAGCTTTATGTTTATTTACCGTGCGTGGCTTTGCATAAATCAGTATCTGGGTTATTGTCTTAAATCTTTTTTCTTTATTCAAGTAAGATTCATTACTTAATGTCCACTTAGGCGCATTTTTGCATTTAGAGAATTATTGGTCTTGTCACCAAGCAAGGAGAAAGCAAATCAAATCGGTTTTTGTGCTTCTTTATGGTGCAACTTGTTACTTGTCTTTCTACTCCATACCAATGCCCACATTAGAGGTATATTTTTTTTATCTCTTAATTTTGTACTCAAAACGCTTATTTTCTGTGAAACTTGCTGCACAATAATTCTAATTGTGTAATTTATCTCTTCCTTCTTGTGGAGGATTTGGTATTGACTACTATCTGTTACAGACTCCAGGAGGAAGTAGACATAAGTTTTAAAATGGTATATCCATCTCTGTGTTTAGTGACTGAAAGATCTGTCCCTTTCTGTGCCCTTCTTAGCCTTCCCTTACCTGTCTCAAGAGTGTTGCAAATTAAATGTTCTAGTATAAGAGTTATGTGGTCTGGTGTTAGAAGTTAAAAGCATGTGCTGAAATGTTATATCTAGAAATTAACAGGAAGATCTGGGTTTTAAAGCAGAGAAATGATGTTTTCAGTTGCCTGAAATACTGACAAACTCACTTCTATATTTTGCATTAGGTGTAGTCAGACACCTGACTGACTGAAGTGATCTGTCTTTTTATGGCCTGCCCAAGATTGTTTGAGGATCTTCAAAAGCTATTTAAATTAGAAAAGGTGTGGTAGGAGGTGCTTTTAAGTTTAAAGATTTTTAAATATTATGGATAGGAAGGTTACAATAGACTTTGTGTACATTTAATTTATCTTTGTGGTTCTTCACAAATAGTAGGGTTTTTTCGACAATTTGCAAGTGACAAATTGAGTGAGAATTAGTTTGAACATGTGCCACTAATTTTAATAAAGAGAAAAAATTAGTGTCCAGCATGTAAAATATGGGAGTGTTACTGTGTACTTCTGTGTGTGCTTGAAACACAGTTCTTTACTTAGTCTACCTTTATCTTTTAAGCTTATTTCTGTACAATATCTTCAGACTACTTCTAGCACTTAAACACATGTAAAATGTAAGTGATTTAAGTTCCTTGTTATATTCCATGGGACTTTCTTGTCTAATAAAAAGTATTAAATTAAAAGCAAATACCTTGTAATGAAAATTTTCCATGTGTAAGGTTTGGTATAATGACTTTACATGTAGAACTAAGTAATTTAAGAAAAAAAGGTGATGTCCGCTTTTTTGGTTGTTTTTCTGTGACCTGAAGATGTATTGCAGTATGCTGAACAAGTATTGCAATTCAAACTCAGATATAAAATTTGCAAGCGAAATTTTTCTCCAGGAAAGAAAAATTGTACTGCAGCGACTCAGATTTTTACAGGGAACTAACCTTTTTCAAGATTGCAAGTAATGTTTTGAATTAAACTGCCTTCCTCCTGCAAATAGCTGTGTGGTAAAGAGGAGGGTTAATTTTAGACACATGCTGAATGGGACAAATGGTTTCTGTGTATGTACAATTGTGTTTTGGAATATCTTCAGTGAGGCGATTTTTACAAATAGAAGTAAACCAGTTTCAGTTTCATCTGGAACAATTTTATATTAAAATTTTTAAAGGAACACTCATATTTGATGTTATCTGTAAAAAATACACAGGCATAAAGTCATAAATAATACATTCTTGTGTTCTGATGTTTTTCCTTATGAGAATATGAAAAGTATTTGCTTTATTTGTTGCAGGAAAGGAAGTACTTGGCGGAACAGAGTACCTTAAGCCAAGCCCCATCCCATAACTTTGCTGACTTTTTTCTCTCTCATCCCCACCTCACAGCCATATATTTACTGGAATTCAAGTCTATATTTGCATTTTTCTGGTCTCTCCATTCTTTTTTTTCTGAGTCATATTTCTGAATTCTTGTAGAAAAAGAACTGCTGTGAAAACAGAAAAAGCCAACTAACCACAACTACTATTTGTTGCCCTTGCAGTTTCTTCAGCAGCTTCAGAGTACTGAAAAATGCTTGTCTGAGAAGTGTTATTCACGAATTTTTTTCAGTTGTGCAGGAGTTCCCTGTCTGAGTTGAGAAAGAGCTTGTCAGAGGACTCTTACTTAAAAAAAGGAAGAGTCTTCTTAAAAGAAGACTTCATCTTCTTAAAATCTTCTTAAAAGAAGATTTCTTCTTTTATCTTATTGAAAGAAAAGTATCTCTTCTTTGGCACCACATTCAAACTGCCCAAACTGATTGGAGAATGGTTGTGTTTAACTCATTAAATGCTGCAACCTGCCCTAAGTTCCCATTTGATGTTTGCAGCTGGTTGCTGAACAGTCTTTAACTTCCAGCACTATTTTCTTATTCCTTCCATATGTAAATAGCGAATGTATGGGTTCCATTTTCTTGTTTCCTTTTTCAGTCTGATGATTGTAGAATCTTTTTAAGGGGCAGTTGAAGGAAAACGGTCTCTTAGAAGGCCATCTAGCAAAATTACTTGGTTGGTTGATACCAACAAAGGCAGCTGAAATACAACTGAAGCACATTTTGCAAGAGAAAAGGGATACTGTGATCAGTGGAAGAATTTTGAAGACCTGGCAGTTCTAAGTTTATCTGCTTTGGAAGTCACAGGTCTGTATGTATTACTTAAATTAGTAACAAAATTATTCTTGGGAATAAATTATTGCACTGAGATCTGATGTAGTGACATATTAAGATCACAGATTAGGGACATTCTCATTCCTACCTTATCACTTCTCAGGTTAAGTGTGGCAATTCAACACGTTTGGCATGTAGTTGCCTGTATTAAAGCAATGTCAGTCCTAAGACTGTCCTGCTGTGGCACATGGGGTATCCACACAGAAATGATGATTAAACTTCTTCCGTGTGAGTACCAGTTGAGCATATCTCTTCCAGAGAACTCTCCACCACATCATCCACCCCTCCAGGTTTACTGACCTTTGTTTCTTAAAGAGGTAAATGTAGAACAAAATGTGTGTGTAAGGTTATGCACATGTATGCACGGACATTAGGTTTGGGGGTTTTTTTGAGAAAGGAGACCTTGTAGTGTCTGATGAATGTACTCCACCACTTGTGCTTCTTTTGATGTAAGCTGTTCTATTTAATGATGATGACTACAAATTTGGTTTAAGAGCTACAATTGCTAGAACTCTTTCACCCATTAGCTGGAGACTGGCACGTGCTTAGCGTTTTTCAGGTGTAGATTCAGCATATGCAAGTGATGCAGTTGCTGACTTCTAGCATGTCTGCTACTAGATATTTTTCAGTTACCTGATGTTTGCTGAGAGTCTAAAATCTCTATGTGGTTCTGTTTTTCAGATGTGCTAACCTATGATGTAACTTAGAAGTCACCTAAATCATACCTGATTTTTTCTGCTTGTTAGCTGTGTTTTCATGTTTCCAAATCTCTCAATGTCCTCCTTTTCATCAAAGAAGGCAATTTAAATGGGAAAGTTGTGACTCTGGTTTTATCAAAGGAACTGCTGTCATTTTATAGAAATTTTAATTTTTTGACTCGAGCACAGTTTTATTTCTTTTAGTCGTAAGACTTACGTGTGTTTCTAAAACAGCGTATGTAGAATTGGAAGATGAGATGAGAAGGGACATCAAGAGGAGATCTGCTCTATACACCAACCTTAACAACTTATGTTGGTGTTAATCTTGATACATGCTAATACTTTATCATAAAACCTATGTGATTATTCTAAAACTTCCCTGGTCAACACCACTTGTAATACTTAACTATCCTTACTATTACAAAGGATTTGATAAGGGGGAGTATTTTCTTTTGATATTTTTATTGCCTAATATGAATTTCCCTTAAGCTTAGTGGTTGTCCTAGCTGCTGTGGACATGAAAATCACACACATTTTATGCAGCAACCTTTTGCACATCACATATCTTCCAGTTTTTTTTTTACTTTCTTCAGATAAACTAGTTAAATTCAATGTTTTCGTGTTGTTCTTTTTGTTGTAGAGCTGGAAACCATTTTTTCTTCCCCATTTTTCTCAGAGCTTTTTTGTAGGATAGAGTCTAGAACTATACACAGTACTGCTGGGTTTCTTTTGTAAAGTTGTTTTGTTTTGCATTGTTGTCTGCCTCCCTGATTCCCCCAAATTTACTCATTGAGCTTGAATGATCAGCGACTCCTACTGCTCAAAGGCTGTTGTCTTAAGCAAGCAGCTTCTTTCTTAAGGGCTTCCATGAAATTCAGTTTTACTGTTCTTTACCTGTACACTTGACATGGACTGTGGAATTATATATAGTTTTACAAGCAAGAACTGATGTAGTTAGGCATGCTAGCTTCAAGGAGGAATTTAGAATTAAGAAAAAAAAAATTAAAAAGTACATGAGGAGATGAAAAATATTTCATTGTTACTGTATATGCAAAAAGATAGACATTTTTATTATGTGTAATATTTTTTTGTCAAAGTGACTGCAGTTGAATGTGATTCACAGAAATGAGCTGTGGTGTTTTGTTTTTTTCCTTTTCCCTGGTAGTAGGCAGGAAAGAATCAAAGTGCAGGAAGGTTTTTATTATTGCTTTTAGGTATGGTCTCTGAACAACCTGCCTGCCAGGTTTACTAGGAATCTTATTTAGATGGGATTATTTGTTACCTTTGTTAATAAAATACTGTCAAGTGATAGCTTGAATCTGTAGGCACAGTTGCACTGATAACTGAGCTGATGTAACAGCTGACATTGCCAAACAGAAATCTTCCTTTTTTTTTTCACCTGTGTGCCTTCCACCTCCCCTTGTATAAGCTCCATTCAGAATGCTCTAAGATGCCACAGCTCACTAAACTGTGAGAATACCCAACCAAAATTTCGTTGCTAAGTGTCCTAGTTTCAGCTGGGATAGAGTTAATTTTCTTTCTAGTATCTGGTGCAGAGCTGTGTTTTGAATTCAGTATGAGAATAATGTGGATAACACAGATGTTTTGCTGTTGCTGAGCAGTGCTTACCCTAAGTAAAGGACTTTCCAGTTTTCCATGCTCTGCCAATGGGGACCTGCACAACAAACCAGGAGGGAGCACAGCCAGGACAGCTGATCCAAACTGGCCAAAGGGATATTCCATACCCAGTATATAAATGGAGGAGAATGTCATGCCCAGTATATAAAATTGGGGAGTTGGCTGGGAGGGGCCAGTTGCTGCTGGGGGGTGAGCTGAGCATCAGTCAGTGACTTTTTTTTTGAGTGTGGTAATTAATCTGTTTCTTTTTACTTTTGTTATTATTATGTTTTACTTTATTGTAATTATTAAACTGTTCCTATATCAATCCAAGGGGTTTTTTTCCTGTTTTCAGTTCTCCTCCACTTCCCAGTGGGAGGGGAGGGGGAGTGAGTGAATGAACTCTGCATGGTAGGTACTGACTGGGGTTAAACTATGATCCCAGAGCTGGATGAGCTTAGCACAAGCTCCAAAAAATGGCTTAATACTGAAGGACATTATAAAACTAAAAATTGCCACATGGGGAGGAAGGAGGGGTGTAGGTTTTGTAGAGGATCTAATTCTTTGGTGAAGATGAGCTAAAAAAAATGACTCAACTCTATGTGATGCTACTCTTGGAGAAGTTGAACTGTATGTGTTTTTTAGGAGAAGGTTCGTGCCCAGAAGTCTGTCCATGTCATGTTCCGCATCCCCACTTAAAGCTCAATGAATATTTTGAGTTGATCTATCCTTTTAAAGACTAAAAGTATTTTCTTGTGATATGTTTTTATTTTACTTAACAAAAAGTCTGTCTTTTTGTTTTGTTTGCATTGCAGATGCAGTTGCTGCCAGAACCCAGAAGATGACCTCACTAAAAACCAAAAAAAGCACAGCAACCAGAAAGAGAGTCCAGAATTAAATAATATATGGAGCAACAAATTAAGTTGCTCAGTGGCTCATTTCTGAGTTTTGGGGGTTTTTTTTGTAGCACTGGAATCTTTTTCTTTCCTTTTTAAATGATGACTCCTGTAAAAACATGGACTGCTGTTTGTACCTGTTTTTGAAGAATAAATGTTTTATTAAAATATTTGCATAATTTATGTATACTTAGATACTAATGCAAAATTTTGCCAACTTTTGAAGTGGGGATGCATTTTTATTCTTTATATACATGAATTCATGTCTTAAAGGCAAAACTAAAAGAGAGTCCTTTTTTCCTGCTATATAGTGTAGAGATAAAGCCTTATTTAATAGTTTCATTATGGATACTATATAAGAAATAGCAGTTCTGTGTCTGATTTCTCACAGTTTTGACTAAAGTCATATTGGTGGTCACTTAGATGTGCACTGAGATGAAGTCTGAAAAAGCAGAAATAGCTTTTAAATATTTTTCAAGTGTTTGAATTAAAAACAGAACATAAGGCAAAAATCATGTCCTTCCATTCTAGTTTGTATAAAATGCATTTGAACAATTCTTTGGAAGACAGGTACTGAATTTTAGCCTCTTTTTTTTGCATAGTATTTGTGTTTGTATTACTTTTCCAATTATTTACGGTTTGTTTGGAAAGAAGGAGACCAGAATTTTAGACAAAGGGTCCAGGACAAAGAAAAGAACCAACCAAAAACCAATGCCTATTCTCCACCACCCCCTCAGGTTTTCTTTTTATATTAGTCAAAAGACTAGAAAAGTTATAATTGTGGGTAACTTTGTGCAGGTTCTAGTTCCAGTGAAATACTGTCTCACATCTGCTTCTCATAGCAACATAATGGTTTACCTTTTCAGTACTTGAGGAGCATATAATCTTCCAAATCCTTTTGTAAAAGTACTTCCTTGCTTGGCTTTGAGTCCTCTCTTCAGAGTTGTAAAAATAAAATACAGTGTTGAATTCCAGTGTGAAACACTGCTACTTTTCATATATCTACTGCAGCATCCACATAATAAAGCATGAACATCATTCTTATCAGGGCAACAGAAAGTTTGGCAAACGAAAAGGAATCCATATGAGCCAGTGAGAGTGTATTCGTGTGGATGTCCAGCTTGCTTGATTGTATAATGTCTGAATAACTACTCATGAGATTAAATAAATATGTTGTAGCATGAAATGTTGAATGAATGAATGATGAGGTTATGTTTTGTAACAAGGAAATCTGTTGTTTTGAAATAAAACTGGAATACCATATTTAAAAGGTGCTTTCTCATTTCTGTTGACTGTTAGGCTCATTTTACTAGGTTTTAGCAAAGTGTGGCTGACAACTTTAAGCATAGCATTCTCTTCATTTCAGATGTAAAAATAGGGCTGCTGCAGCCTCTGTCATGTTTAAAACTCCTCAAATCAAACTATCATTTTAATGACTTCATTTAATCATTTTGTTCAGAAAGTATGTTACACTGCTCTGAATAGCTATTGTCAGGAAGGCATACTGTATTCTCTTCCTTGTCACATACTCAAAGTTAATGTCATTCTTTTGTACTTCAGTTGTTTGAGATTTTATTTTTTTAGTAACTTATTTACCAGTAAACTTCCTTTGATTACTTTCCAAGTTCTAACGGAGTGTGTTTTTGGTTGACACTACCAAAGCAACAAACAGTTATTTCCATATATTTGAAAAAAATGTTTTGAGGTGTGAATTTCATAAGCCAACCCTACCTTCTCCCACCCCAAAAATGTCCTGGAAAAAGATGTCCTGGCAAGTGTTCTGTGAAGAAAAAGGGTGCATTTTATTCAAGGTGAATGTTGTTTCAGGGCTTGTCTGTGCTCACAAGGCACTGCAAAACCCCAGGCTCCAGCTCGCTGTAACTGCAGTAGTGTTTAGAGCGTGGGACGGCCAGGAGGAGCAGAGGGGAAGGCTGTGATCATACCTGCAGCACTACCGTATGGATCACATACAGTGCTTGCACACACGTGTTTTGCTGCCTTGCAAAGCACTGATGGGGAAATGCAGCACGTTATGAGAGGCGGAGGGTGCAGCAAGATTTTGTTGACATCCCTGTTTGAAAGTAAAGCCCCTAACACAAAAGAAACAAGCTGCCTTTAGACTGCATTTACTGCTCTTGATGACTCCAGTTGTGTGTAAATATTAGAAAACAGCAGGGTCCTGCATTCCAAGAATCACTTGAGCAGTGCCATGAAGACAAGTGTCCTTACTAGTATTGTAGTCATACTCCCAAGCTCTCCCGCTGTTTCTAATCTGTGCACACAGCCGTGAAAAAACTGGACTGACATTTACAGACACAGCAGGGAGACACTTGAGTAGGGAATGTTAAAGACTCCGCTACCTGTGTTTCAAAGTGGCCACCATACATGATAAATCTTCACAGGAGAACTAGTCGGCACTTCAGCTGATGGTGTAATGAGGATATTGATAATGAAGCCCAGAATGCTTCTTTTAGTGCTTGAACATTTTGCAGACAGATTGTTTATATTTTCTCCTAATCTAAAATATCTGGAGAGCAGTGAAATTCAGGGTGGATATAAGATACTTTTTTGATGGCTCTGGTTTGATAATTTTTATAGGATTATTTTCCAATAAGTTAATATAAAATAATAATTCCCAGTATTTGCTGCGGCTAGCATTAAGAAGGGGGTCAGTTGCTTTCCTGAGTAGTTTGACAGACTTTTCTCACTGTTTTGTCCCAGTGAGCTGCCAGATTTGGGATGCCATAATACCAGTAATGCAATTAGGTTTTCTGCACGTTGTCTGGTTGACTTCTCAGTTAAGAGTTTCTTTCCCTTTGGGAATAAGACTAGACAGACTGTCATTTGCTATTACTAATTCTGCTTAGCATTATCACTGGAGCTTTTTTGTAATTAGCTATCTTAGTTGGCTCTTAAATTTTAATAGCCAATTGAAGCTACATTTTAGCCAAGTTCCATATCTAAATTGCATTCAGTCCATTAACAAAGTTGGTTAAAAGGCTATTAAAACAAAAGCCAATATATGGTGGTTAGCACTTACATCTTTGCAGCAGTAGCAGTACCGGCCTCCAATGAATATTCTCAAGAAATGGCACTTCCTTCTAGAAAGGAAGTGCACGAAGAATGACCAAAGTTTGTTCTGGGAACAAAGACTGATTATGCAGAATACTTGTAGAAAAAATAAATAAATTGAAGTGTGTCTTTTCTGGAAGAAGGTGGGAGAGATGGTGGGGGGAGGTGTAGAAGGGGGCAATTAATAGTTCTGCTCAGATTTGACAGGTTCCAGAAAAGCCAAATAAACGAAGTGATGTTTTTCTCCATTTCAGCTGATCAAAATTATTAGCAAAACCATCTGAAGCACCTTCTGGTGAAATTGTCATCTTGCTGAGTTTAGTTTGTAAAACATCCTGCCAGACATTAAAAAAACTGTAAGCATGCCAGCACATAGGCTCAGAGTCCTGCTTCTCTAATTGATAGACCCCATAATTTTCTTTTTTACTGAAGACCATGGCTGGATACCTCAGCCTCATGTAATTTAATGTAACATCAGTCTGAAGTTTTTATCCCTAGTAGCATTTGTTTAAATTAACTTTTTCTCCTCTTTTCTTTCTTAAGGTGTAGACAGGAGATTAACAGCCTTTGGTTCATCCTGTGACTAATGACTTCTTTCTCAGACTTCTCTGCTTTAAAAAAAAAAAAAATCTTTACTTTTGTGAAGACATCAGATATTAATACTGCTATGGCTTTAATAGAGAGTCTACCAGTTGCTGATGAGCTGTTTCAGGGATGGTTTGCAGTGCCCTGTACAGGTGATGATAGGTGAGTATCAGTAGCTTCATTGTAGGAGGTGTGAGGCAGACTCCAGATTGTGTCTGAATAACCAGTATATATGTGCTTTTACCAGCATATGTAGTGGGACATCTAAATTAGCGTTTCCATAGTGTACCAATTCCATTGTAAAACAGAACATCAAGCTGGTGCTCTTTGAACATGAGTCAGATCCCGTTCCTTGTAGTTGCACTGCAACATCAAACCGATTGGAAAAGCTCTGTGGCAGTAAATGCCAATTCCTTCACCTCCCATTCTGTTTTGGGGGTGCTGGGCTCTTTGCAGTGATGTGGTACTCAAATGGAAAAGGAATCTGTTCTTTGTAAGTAGTGGTTTTCATTATGTCCTTTCTCAAGGGCAGAGAGGAAGCAGATGTGGTTGGATCAACTTTTTTGAAAAGTCCTAGAGTCCTAGTTGGGATCTGAGATAGTTTTATCCAACTGCATGCTAACTCATAGGCATTTCAGTTTTCTTCACTGATACTTCCAAGATTCATCAGCCCAAGATTTAGAAAGTTGATTCAATAAATTCGATGCTTGATTTAAGCCCTTTATCTCTGTGAATGGCACCTCTATAGCAGCAGTTTGGGGTTTAGAAAAATGCAACAGCTCTAACTGGGCTGCTGCAGTTGGTTTACTTTTCTCTACATGGATGTGCCATGTTTATAAATATGAAATCACAAACAGTATTGCACTTGTATTTCTTTCTAGTGTCTGTGTTTCATCTTATCCCAACCAAAACCTGTCTTCCAGCATATCCTGCCCATGTAGTCTTCCATGCCAGAATTTAATGCCCTTGCATTTAGTTGTGCATACAAATACCTCAAATTGTCAAATGGCCCTCAAGTTTCACAGTTACCTAAGCTGCTATAAGTGAAGCTTTTTCTTCCCCATTGTGAATGCTGCAACAAATCAAAATTGAGGTTTTGCATTTTCTCAGGGGTACCCCAAAAAGTAAGAGTTGTGGAGGAACTGTCATTTGATATGAGAAAGATTGGCTCCCATATTTCTACCTCTTGTCTTGTAAGGTCAGCTTTCCAACCCTGCAGACGTTAGCTGCTGTGATGGGCTTTCATAAGTATACTCAAAAGAAAAGTGATGAGAACGCAGTGAGACAACTGTGAAGTACAGGAGAAGTGAAAAGAAAATATACATTTTTATGAACTTGCCTGAACTAATTCCTTTTGCCAGACCACTCCAGACTGGAAGAAACTGGCACAGTGGGGATCTGCATCTGCAGCTTCTGAGAGAAGAAAAATTCTTCCTTGGCAAATGGAGCTAGAAACCCAGAAAATTAAGGATTAATATGTTCATTTATACAGAAGCAGTGAGAACACAATAACATGAAATACAACCAAGGAGGATGCATTTAAAAGACAAAAGAGCCCTGGAAGGGAAGGTTCTTAGCTTTGTTCAGAATGCAAACTCTAACATGCAGTTCTGAGAATTGGTGAATTGCACAGCTTAATGTTAAAAGAAATTACTTCATACCACAAGAAATACACAATCTGTGCCTTGAAACCTGAAGGTACTTTCCTTTCTCTTTCTGCCAGGAGAGGAGTAGAACACTGGATCTACTTGAAAGTAAGTAACCCTCCAGCTAATTTTGTCTATCTGCTGCTAAACCTGAACAAAAATAGTGTAAGTAATAAATTGAATTCTTTCTGAAAAGAGAAATATCTATAAAAATAAGAATAATGCCTTTATTCTTACATTCTCACTAATCTCTCATTGTGGAGCTGTTTCCTTTGGAATTGTGAGGGTGGATCTGCAGTAGCAAATGTGCAATCCCTGACTCTCTTCTAATAATACTTGGCCATAGCCACCGCAAAAAATATACAGCCAAGAGCACCACATTTAGAAAACAATGTAGTGCTGAACTTGTCTGGATGTGGTCTAACAACTGGTTTCCTCTGTCACTGACAGAACTGATCATCAGTAGGCTTTGGGCTTCTTTAATCAGTGTGGTCAAATGTGGAAGGAGGCAGAATTTGAAATTCATCTCTTACCCAGACCAGGTATCACCTGATAAATCTCTTTGGAGACTGACAACAGGTTTTGCCTTTATTATTTTTATACGTGAGATGGTTCATGTGTGGCAGTGAATTGGGTCACTGATTGCTTGTTTCCCTTCCTCACGTCAAAGACCTCCTAAAAACAATTTTGAAATTTGTCATCCATTTCTGGTGAAAATGCAGCCCAAGATTTTCTCTAAATCTGCCCAGAATACTTTTTTTCAGTGCATGGAAACTATTCTGGTTTGGGGGTGGGTGAATTCCAGTTGTTTATATTGAAAGCCTCACCTTTCAGAGGTAGTAGTGCCCAAAGTATTATTTCAAGCCAGGAAGGGCTGCAGGTAACCGCTCTATCTGAAAATCAAGTTTATGTTCCTCTAAAAGTATATTCTTTGCCTGCTAGGAAGATAATGATGTTTTTGGCTGTTAAGCACACTGCTGAATTATCTTTGAAGATTAGGGGTAGGAGCCAAATTGCAAGAGAGACCCTAACAAAGAACGAGTCATTCAGAAGTGAAATTGCATGCTGCAAACCAGTAACTTGAGCTGAACCACAGAACTTCTGCTTGAACTTGACATTCCTTGATTAACTAAGGGTACTGCGTCCAAGGTAATGAGGAACTGGAGGAGTGAGAAAAAATATATTGAAATGCGTATGTGTTTTTGCTGCATTTTTCACAGGTTTTTTCATAATGTCTTTGTTATAAGCTCTTTCAAGACATGGTTATCTTCTTACCCCTCTGCATAATACCTGCTGTACTAGAATGTGAGAAGTTGAGTGCTTGTGATAAAATGAATTTCCTTTTATTAGTTATTTTGTTTATTTCATGGCAATATGCTTCTTCCTTCTGCCTTTCAAGGGCATATTTTGATTATTCAGCAAGTATTTTAGCTTTATTAGACTAATTATTTAGCCTCATTAGATTAATTTTTAGCCTTCTTGAAATTCATGTTGCCCTGAAGATCACAGAAAATGAGGGGAGACATGGGAGACCTGGGGCACTGGCAGGCACTGGAGTAGGCCAGGGCACAACATTGTGCTTATAGCTGAGGAAATGGGATGGCTGTTCTGGACAGGCTCTCTTGCCCAAGGCTGATCATTCAAGGTATGGGCCTTTCCTACAAGTGTGGTTGCCTTGCTGCTTCATCTTCATCAGCCTGGTAAAAGCAAGACAGAGCCATCTGCCTTGGGTCTTCCTTTCATCTGTCTCTTTCAATCTTGTGCATCTGATTTCTTCCCCATTTCAGCACAGACAATGCTATTTGCTGCACTGTTCTAATCAATCACTCTTGCAATGTTCAGAGCCCTCGGACCAGAAGTCTGAGTCCTGCACAGGTACTAGGGGGCCCACTAGATCACTGTGGGTCACCTGGGTTTCATAGCTTGGCAGGGGCTGTAATATTACATGGAGCTTTTAAGGAGACACAAAAAGTGCATGAGGGTTTCCTCTCTGCTCTCCCCTAAACCCTTTCCTTTGATTTCTTTTTTTCTGCTGTAGCATCTCCTCAATTCTTTATAGGTTCTACAGATGTTGTTCTCTCCCTTCCATCCCTTTTCACTCTACTTCTCTCCTACAGAAACATCTGGCAACCCATCAGAGAAGCCCACACTCACTGTGTTTCCACATTAGCATATTGCCTTTGATAGTCATACTAGTTTTTCTGAAAGACCATCAAACTGGGAATAAAATGTACCAAGGAAGGGATTTCTTCTAGAAAACAGTTTTATCCAATTGTGTGATGTTCAGCCACCAGAGTGTTTCTTTACTTCATAGGTGTAGTGGTTTTAGTTCACCTCTGTATCTTTTGTGAGATAGGAGATTTGGAGGAATGCAAAACAGGCTCAAACTTATCAAGAAAATGAAAAGTTTATTAACAGAATTAAAAGAGAAAAGAAAATAATAAGAAAATCAAAGCAAAATCCCTCTTTTCACTCACACCCCCCCCTCCTCCTTTCTTCTTCCCTAAATCAGCACAAAGGATAACATCACATAATTCTTAAGTCAGTATTCACAATTTTAAGAATTCTTCTATCGAGTAAGGAGGAAAGATGGTTTCCTTTACAATCCGTGGTTTTCCAAAACCGTATCAGCCTCAGTACAACAGCCCCCCGCCCGGGAAATAAAGCTGTTACCGGGAAAACACCTCTCCCATGGATATGGGATCACATGGGCNTTGTTTCTCAGCTGCCGGGCTCTGAGGAGATCGTCCCACCGGCATCCCGGGGCCGTGTCCCCGGCACCGGAGGAGGGAGGGGGCTCGAGGCCGCTCCACGGAGCGAAAGCCTCGGCCGCCATTCCCCCCCCACCTCCTGCTGGGATGCCAGCCCCCCAAAGAGAGAGGAACTTCCTCTCCCTTCACCTTTATATATGGAAATTTCGAAAAGCGCCACTGGTCAAACGAGCTGTCCATCAGCTCAGGCTCAAACCATCACAATAGGCATGATAGTTTCCTGTGTATATGTATCTTCTAGGTATGGCTTCTCAGGAGTGCTTGAGTTTCTTAATAGATTAATAGTCCCCAAGGCAGAGCCCCTACTTATCTCTTAAAGTCTCAAGTATCTAGATTGAAAGATGGACAAAGAATTGTGTACATCATATCACATTCCACTGGGAGTTTTTTTTTTTCTGAGGAAACCTGCCTGAATGCATGGATAGCCCATATAGGTCAGCAGCAAGCAATGGAGTGTCCAACTAAAAATTGCAAGGTATATTTCTCACTGCAAGACTTCTTCAGGCAAATGCCAGGGGATATTATGTGCCCAACAGCTGATAATTCTAGTAGAACACCAATCAAAAAGGGATCCAAACCTCTGGTGGAAAAGGGAATGGCATCATTTTCTGTCTTAGGAATGGCTGCCTGTTCAAAAAGTGGAGCTTTGACAGGAACGGCGTTCATTAAATAAATGTTCATAATTTAAAAAAAAAATGTCTTCTAAGAGCTTCCATTCTTTTATTTCCTTTGTTGCAACCTGAAGATGATATCTTTGTCTGAACTGGTAAATTTCAAACCCTGCCCCAGTAGGTGCGTTCCAGTAATGGGCAAGAACACACATGCTCTTGTATCACAAGCAGTTACAAGTTTATAGTGTATGATCTGCTGGCAAGTTATTTAAGCCATTAGCACACAAAAGACTATTAAACTTGCATAACCACACACCTTATAACAGAATTTGTGAGCATTGCCAGTTAACTATGTTTGTACAAGGTGCAGATGTGGTCTGTTCTTCCTCTCTTCCCGGTGACATCCCAATGTCTGAAGGAGACATTCATAAAGAGGAAGGATAGGGAACATCTGGTGGGTGGATGGGAAAGAGGAGTTTTAGGAAAGTTGCTCCAGAGGTACTTGTCTCCAGGAAGTCATAAGTCCCAGTTCCATGTATGCTTGCTAATCATCACTTCTGTCTTTGATACTATAGGGTATTACCCAATTTGCTGTCATTTATTGTCATAGGATGCACTAGAAAGTTTTTCCATTCTGTCATAAGTTCTTCCAGGTCTTATTACAGCATCTGGATTTCTTACTTTGTGTTTCTCTGAAGGACTCAATCGAACATACATGATGACTGCTGATTTTCTGCATTAAATTTTAGTGGTAGATTAATCCTGATAATTAATGAAGCCCTATCACATGTAGTAAGGGAGACTTTTATAAGTTCAACAAGAAGGTTGGAAAGGTTAGAAAAGAAGGTTGGAAAGAATTAATGTCTCTCTGAATGGAGCACTTCCTTCCTTTTTGAATGCCTGGGTTTTTTTTTTTGTCTTTGTGGAATATCAGCCCAGTCTAAACACTGAAACAAGGTGGATGAATAAAACTTCAACAGATCTTTGATCATTCAGACTCTGCAGAAATTCAGAGCAAATCATTCCTGCCTAGTTCTGTTTTCAGAACAAAGGTTTTTAGAGCAGTCAAGTTCAGCAATTACTATTTTTGAAATTTAAACGGATCACTAAAATACATTAATCTTTTTTTGCTTCCTCCTCACCAAAGTATTTGATTACCATTTGATGGTTGGAGGACATCACAGTCAGAAACCCTTTGGCTCTCACTGCTGCATCCTTTGCAAAGCAGCAGCTGAGTTCAAGACCTGCCCCAGAATTCATGCCTGGTATCTACTTCCTTTTGAAAGGCTGAGTGGTGTTAAGAGTTGTACATAGATTACAGAGGGCATACACATAAGTGATACCAAATGGAATTGAACTATTTCTGAAATGTCGAGGAGTACCTCTGATGCAGAGCACGGTTCTTTTAAGAATTAGGGCATGCTATTCCTCTACAGTTCTTTGCTGTGCCAAAAGAGGTCTAACCAGTGGATTAATTATGTAAAACTTGTATTAAGTTTTGCTTCACACTAATGGAGAGGATAGCATGTGAAGAAATTTATTTTTACTTTCAGAATTTCTTACAGTTGGTCTATTTTACCAAGGTTAAGATTCAGTCCATTCTCTGTTTGACTTTTTTGCCCTTATCAACGATCCTGACATTATATTGATGAGATAAAAATAAGAAAGGGAAGAATCTAGCTCAAACTCAGAAAAAGAGCTTTTTCCCCCCGCTTAAGCTATTTTGTCCTTCCTACCCTGCAAAACAAAAGCAAGCACTAGAAGAGAAAAAATAATCAACAGCAAACCAAATTATATAAAGAGAGACATTATTTTTCACCTATCCTTTTTAGAAGGGTAATTGAAAGAGACAGAAGTCAACTAAATTTAGTACACTAAAACAATGTACAGTACTGTGAGTACTTCAACCTAATAGATCAAATACAGTTCTTTAAATCTTTCCCATTGCAAATCCAAGGAGAGAGAATTAAAAGAGGCTTTATTTTCAGAGTTGTTAGTCAGTTAAATGTAAAATAATTTCCAGAGATAAAAAGATGTCCATAGTGTTTTATACTATGTGGATTCAGGTTGGAATATTTTTGTTCTGCAAAGTTTCCACCACCAGAATCTTTTTCCTTCCTTGTTCAGGCATTTAAAATCCACATTCAGACTTGTCAAGTCTTATACTCAGAGAGTGAGACTCATTGGGTTCATTCCTGTCTCACATGTTTCTATAGATGGGCTTGCTATCAGTCAGAGAATACATTCACATTTCAACTAAGCCAATCCAGTGGGCACCTGGGGTCAGTAGCACAGTCCCATTTTCTTTTGCTGCACCCTGGTTATGTGTTCCTGTCCCCTTTGCAGTGCCAGTATTATTGCTCATTGCAGTGAACTACCTCAACCTGCTGGGTGTACAACCCAGGGTGTACAACCCTGTTAAAACAGGGCTTAGGACTTTTCGTCATTTGTTTCCTGAAGTAAAGTTTAAAGCCCCTTTTTAACAAGGAAATAATTCTATTTCCCTGACTCATAATACTTTAATATCATCCATTACTGGGCTGGATGTAAATAATTCAAGTACTGGCCAAAAGCAGTTGTTGGGCAGCTCTAAATACATGTCTTGTCCCAAGAGTTCCACATGCCTTTCTGAGAAATTCTCTTCTATATTTGAGCAGTGGGGAATTAGCCAAGTATCTGATCAAGCTGCATCATTGTGCCTCATCATTGATATTTTCTTATTGACAAATACACACATTAAGTCACGTGTGAATGTCAGTTATGAAAAACAAATATTTGCAGGCCAAAAGAAGAATGAAAACCCTACAATTACCTCAGTTTTCCAACATTGCTTCTAGTAGTGGAGCCTCAGGCATCATCAGGCATTGTCACTCAACCTGGTGCCTGCGTCACATTTTGCTGTCTCTAGCCTGGTGCCTGCATCACATTTGGCTGTCTCCTTGTCACCAACTTAGCAGGTCACAGGGTTAATTCTAAAATGCCCATTTCAAGCTATTAACTTTGTAATCAGAATAAGCGTTGGTTTGGAATGTGGTAAAGTGGTTTAGAATAATTTCCAGGGCTGTCAAGATGCACATGCTAGCCCTGTAACTGCAAGAGACATGCAGTGGAAACTGAATGATTGGCAGGGACAAGTTGGAACCAGTTGCTGCTAGACTATCCTGTATGGGTCATTGCATTATCATAAAGCCATGCATATACAATAAGTGGATTTGATTTTTCAGGAAATGGATTACCAGTAAGTCTATGTGCTGGTCATGACATTATATTTCACTGTAACATCGAGTGGAAACAAACACACATCCTTTCTCGCAAAAGCAGTGGTCTCCCAGAAGGTCTCTTTGTGTTAGAAGGATAATGAGAGCCTTCAAAATTTTAGGCCTCACCTGAAATGTGCATGTCTGAAGCTTTGTGTGTTGTAATTATGACAGGAAGGCATTCTTCCCAGTAGTGTATTACCTGTTTGAGAGAAATTACAAAGAACGTGGAGTGTAAAATGAGCCTTGATGTTTTAAATAGTATTGACTAGAGCCTCTAAAGAATTCCATGGGCTGCTTGATAAAGCAGAAGGAGACAATAGAGAATTTTCTACATGCTGGCTTTGCAGAAACATGTTCTATATTTGATTGTTTCATTGAGTGCAGCAACAGAGTATACAAAACATTTGGGATCAATAATGTTTTTGTACATCTTTTTTCCAAAGATCTCAAGTTATTCTACAAGCACTGAGCACCAGTAGAAGAAGCTCATATCTAGGAACTAGGTACTCTCTTCCCCTTAAAGGGAAACAGGGGACAAGAAACACAGTTCAGCTTGCTCAGCATCACATGCTAAGTCAGGTACTAAACTGACATAAAAAACTGGGCATATAAAATTCCCAGACAGCACGTCACTTCATCTCCTGGTCCTTCATACAAGCCCTGAAAAGTGTTTGTTCTTGATAAATTGTCAAGCTAAATTATTTAGGTACAATGTTAATGTCCTGTGGAGGCCTTGTGAAGTAAACCAGCCTCAGTCTATTCAGTCAAATTCAAGGAGCTATCTATCTGCAGTGGAACCTGTACAGGTTCTTCTCTAAACTCCTTTATAAGGCACAAATAAGGACTAGTGTATGTTCTGGATTATTTCTCATGTCCATTTGATTTTAAATATGAGGGGTAGCACTGAACTAATCATCTGGCCAGTCCTGTGCTGGGAATTACATTAATCACCTTAAGATGGCAAGTGTATGTGCTGCACCAACCAAGCATTCACGTGGCTGCCAATTTCCCAAAGCCCTTTAGCAGTTAAAATATAATTACCTGTGTGTGGACACGAGACGGTTGACTGAATAGGTTATATCATCAACATAATTGTAATGCTAGTACTCTGTAGGTGTTATGGAGGGCAGGACTTCACACATTTCTTCCTTCTTATCTGAGGGAAACTTTCTAATGCTTCCAGCAGGATAGCCAGTGTGCTGCTGGGTTCAGTGCCTGTCCCTGTTGCTGAGACTAGATTAGTTTTTAAACCTTTCTCACCTCTCTTTAAGTAATGGTGAAACTCATAGCCTGCGTCTGAGAAGTTCTTTGCATTTTATAAACAAAGAATCCCGTGAAAAGCAAATTCTGATTGCTTAATTATTTGCAACATCTTGGGTGAACTCTCTCATTACTTTCCTGCAACTTTCCACTTTGAACAAGTGGGCACACTAAACAAGCATAACTTTTCTTTGCATTTTGAGGATCTGGTCTTTTCAAAAATAGGGTAGATACTATTTTTATAGGAAGCTCCTAGTACATCATTAGTAAAAGAACCGGTATATTTACCTTTTGAAATAATTATTTACAATTTCTCATTTTTCTAGTAACTCCATGATTGCAATCAGGTCATCAGTTTGTAGGAAGAGTTCTAAATATATAGTCATAGAGGATATTTTCTTAGAAAGGGAAATAACAATGCCCAACCTAGTGTATCAGAGCAGTAAAAGTCTTCCACTGTTTTTACAAGTTTGGGTTAAATGTAAGGTGTTTTGTAATGCTAGTAAAAATAGCTGTGCTTCACTTTCTGAGGGTAATGAGGGGAGAAAAAAGTGGTGCCTCCATCTTCTGAAATTTTGAGGGGGAAATTAGATTGTCAGGAAATGGTTTGAAACTGATGCTCAGGTATTGTAAGGAATGCATACTACAGAGTCCAGCATTCCTAGATCGATCATTGTTGAATACAGCCTCTCCAAGAAGATGTTCCACGCTTTTTTGTGTTAAGCATAATTAGGTCATTACAGAAGCACATTCTGTCTTCCTCTTCTCAGTGCCTGCTACAACAGCCCAGAAAGAAGTTGATACTTTGCATTACCTTGTGTTTTAATAGCTTTATATGCAAAATCTCCACTGCTTGCTGGGTTGCCTGCTGGAAGCCAGCTGTGGCCTACCATCAAAACTCTGTATTAGGTTTCAAGAGCATGTCATAGTGGGGTGGTAAAACCAGTAGAACCACATATTACTGTGTGTGGTAGCCCATAGAAAGGGGCAATCATGCAACGTGATAATAATTTTTTTCAGAAATAGACTTCTAAGGTCCAGCTTCCAGGTAGTCACAGAATGGGGTATATCCTCACCTGTGGTTTTGCTCAAGGACAGAGCAAAGCTGGGAGCAGGAGGACCAATGAGGAGAAGCCCAGGGAAGTTTTGGGGGTGGGATGTGGGACAAAAGACTGAAACTAAGGATAAATTCTGCATCCAAAGGTAGTAGTGGACTTTCTGATACTCCATTCTCCAACTCCCCAATGGGGTTTGCCACAGTTCATGCACAGCAAGGAGTTAAGTCATGCAAAGGACCCTCCTGCCTGGCAAGAGGAAGACCATGACTGTGGCACACAAGGCATGCTGGAATCTGGAGGGTGGGCCAGGCCTGCAGCTCAGGCTTGTCATCATGTGCAAAGCAGTGTGGGCTGCGGGAAGGCCAGGGGGTTGTGAGACCTGGGGTGGCACTGGGGGATGACAGCTTGTGTGTTCAGTCAGAGAGCTGTGGGGCTCTGCAGGTCCCTGGGAGGAGTGCACTTCCTGGGATCTGATGATTTGAATGATTACAGTGAAGCTCAGTCAGGAATTTGTGGTTGGAGGAAAACTTTGTTTTTAATACACAGAAGAATTCCTCTTCATGTGGGATACAGCTTCTACTTACCTCCACCTGCAAGTCCATAAAGACACTTGAAACTTCCCAGCTCAGGCTCCATAAACACACACTAGACCTACACCACAGCTCTGGCTGACAGACTGCCAAAGCTTTTAAAACTTTATAAAGTTATAAACATACATAAACTATATATATACACTGGAAACAATCCAGATTCAAGAAGCGTCTGAGAAGGCACGTGGTAAACACAAAGTCAGTAACTCTTATATAACATGAAAGCCACTGGTTTGCCTCAGAACTTCAGAGCTCTGACCACGGTGGATTTGGAAAGCTGGCTGGCATGGCTTAAGGCAGACCTATTTCTGTGCTGGAGAAGTGATTTCCCAGGGATTTGAGGGAGAAGAGATATTCCTCTTTAGCTAAAAGTGTCTCTATACCTCTGACCGCCTTATGGAGCCAACTACACTAAGTGCACAAAATATGCAGTTGTCATCCAGGGTACAACTGGATCTGAGCAGAGTCAATGGATTGTCATTTTCTCCTGCCATGCTAAATCTCTTTAATTTACAATTTCTTTTCCCTTATACATTAGTGTTCTGCAGCTGCTTGTAAACCTGTGAGTTGTACCCAGTTCAAGCTGCCTTCTTCACAAAGAGCATTCACAAAAATGTAGCTGTGGGCTTTTGTCCACATAAAGACATTTCAGCTGTGGGGGCCTCTGTTACTGAACTACTTGATGGCCTTTGAGCCTTCTGATCCCCATTTCAGACAAGTGGTGTGTTTATTTAAAAAAATCTTCGCACATATTCAGGTTTTACAGCCAGGACTCACAGCCACTTACAACCACAGCTGTTCTCAGCCACTCTGTGGCAACAAAGAAGTAAGTAGATAAAAAAGGAGCTAGAAACTGTTTTCAAAAGAAAAACATCCTTCAAGGAAGGGAGGTCTCACTGTTCTGTCAGAAGGATGGCTCAGTGTTGGGTTTGCCCAAAGCCTGGGGTTGGGCTGCAGTCGCCCTGGATGTCATCAGGAGCCTCTCTCAGCCCTTTACTTGTCAGTATTTGAAGGTCTGTTTTTAAAAGAATATTTATGCTCTCAGACTTCTCAGCTTCTTGCTTCTCCCTTGTATTACCTCTGAAAGAGTTAACAGGAGAATGAGCTACAAAGCCAGGAGACTGATGAGAAAAAGGGACCTGAAGGCTGGGAAGGGCTGTGGTCCATTATGAGTGGCGGGGCTGAGTATGGGCACTGCCAGCTGGATCAGTCATCTGGGAATACAGTTTCAGAGGCCCTGAGCCTGAAAGAGTAACCCCCAGTAAAGACTCATCACCCCTGCCCTGCTCTTGCCCTTTCGGTGGAGTCGGGCCCGCTGAAGCATTTGAGGGGTGTGGGTTCAGCAGTGAGCGGGCTGAGCAAGTGCCATGGGAGGGCAGCATTGCTGAGACACACAGCCCGGCGCCTTTCAGCCTTGTCCTGCACACATCCATGGAAGGGCTCCTCCTCTGAGAACCCCTGCACGCTCCCGGTCTCACGGGACCTGCTGCCCCAGCCATTAGCCTGGGACACTGCAGGAGAGCCTGGCTCATGGGGGAACCTCTGAGCCCATGATCAGCCTTAGCTGCTCACCTGTCCCTTGGCAAACTCTGCTGTTCTTGAGCTAGTTTGGTGAGTTTTTTCCTTTGGTCTTCGAGTGTCTTCAAAAGATAATTACATGGAGCTGGGGCCATTTGCTCAAGTTGCTTTTAATTCCCATTGCGGTTTTAATGAAGCGTGTACTGCACATCCATTTTACTAAAGTAGTGTATAAGGACACACTTGACTTCCTTTTCCTCTGCAGTTGAGGAAGGACAGATCATTAAGAAAACAGGACCGCTACCTTATTGGAGCCTTCAAACAGATCCCCTGGCCTGACTCCTTTGGAAGAGACACAGACTGAGTCTCTGAGACCTACTGAGGCTTTGGTAAAGGGCTTTAAAATGCTTCCTCTTCCCCCAGGATGGTGCTGCTCCCAGCATCATTGCAGGTTTTATCTCAAAGCAGACAGGCTTGCTAATGAACAGGAAAAGCGTCCATTAGAGGAAACATGGGGGAAACACCCTGAACCAATGAACAAAAGCATTTCTGAAGATTTCCACTTTGTAGTAATGCCGGCAGGTGCTCTTCCCACCTGATTCAGTTGGGGGTTGGAGATTTGTGTATTTAGATGCTGGCTGGTCTGCCTCATGCTGAGTGCCCAAGGTGCTGTCAGAGGACAGACATTTTCACATTCAAATCCTCCTTTCCCAGTTCTTGGCTTCACGGAAGTTGCAGCACATACACAGATGCATGTTCATTTATTATTTTCTGAAAAATTGTCTCCTTGAAGCTGCTCTCCATAGAAGTGCTATCCTGTAGTCTCTCACAGAGGAACAGATGACAGGGATTTAAATCAAGCCCTTCCTGTATGTCAAAAGAGTACATAACTCCCCAGCCAGATTGCATTTTGAAGCTGAGATTACATTGGAGCTTTCAAGCTAGATATATTTTATATAAAGTAATTGCACAGTCTTGTGTTTAAGATATGCACTCAAGTTTCTGTCTTTGATCTAAGAAATGCTTATTTCCCAAAGTGGAACAGTGTCAATAGGAAATATTCATATCTCAAATAGCTTTATTGCTTCAGGGCTGGGGTGCTGTCCTGGGAGACTGAAAATAGGGCTGTTCTGTTCCAAGTGATCTACCTAAACATTGAAATTTGTGAATAAAAGTCAGAGGTGAAAAAGAGGAAAGTTGGCATCAGCAACATTGTAATGATTTAGACTTGCATTTTCTCTTAAAGAAAACCAAAACAAAACAGAAGTTACACAAATAATTCTTTTCAATCCAAACAAAATACAAGGGTTTTATCTTTGTCACAGAAAACACAAAAATATATTTGGGTTGGATCAATTTTATTTTCTTCTTTTATTTTGGGAAATAATATTCTTAAATATGATTATAGGGGTCTATGCAGAGATACACTGAGCAGAAGCCTGTTCATACATTTACAATGCTTTGATCACTGGACTTGGCATTGTCTGTCAAAGCTTTGATTAACATGATGAGATTATGATGAATTTTTGTCCATGGTGAATAACACAACATCTTTTGCTAGTACAGAAGGAAGTTATATTGTTTTTTTCATATCTACAGATGGATACAGACACCAGGAAGGGATAGAGTTAAATTCCTAATACTTGTTAATAATTTGCCTTTATATTATCCTGCCCTCCTTAATTTCTTACACCAAGTTTCCTAATGTCAGGACATACTAGGATGAAAGTATTAGTTTAGAGGTAACTGGGGACTGAAGCTCTTGCTTCTAGGATCAGGGACATCACCTAATTATGAAAGTGTCGCACCACTGATAAGGTTTTTTTTCAATGTTCTGCAATTCAAGGGAAATTTGGGATCCACCTATGTAAAGCACCAATGTAAACTCTGAATAATCTCTAAAAATAAACCCATTTGCTATTTATTATTTTATAGCTGAATATGGTAGCTACTTCAGAGTCATGAAAAGAGAAGACATCTTTAGTTGTCTCTGCAGAGCATTTGCAGACTAAGGAGCCAGCAAGCACTGGTAGGATATTTAAAATCATGCAGCGCTCTGCTGCATTTTCATAGTAAGGAAAATATATTTTCCTATAGGAATCACTGTGTTCAGTCCTTTGCCCTATGTTAAACAGGTAGTAGCTCAGATTTTAGGAGTCCTTCATCCCTTAAAGAGTGTTAGCTAAATCTACTACTCTGAGTTAAAAAAATGCCATTGTTGCATTAAAGCATTAGAATGCTTCACAAAAACCCTTTGAACTCTAGATTGTAATGAAGAGATCATATAAAAAAGAGAAAACTGGTTAATTTTGCAGTGAGAGTAAAACATATTCTTTGAACTCCCCAAGGCAGGTTTTCCTGTGGTGAGGCCACAGGAGGAATAGTAAGCAGAAAATGATTCCTGTGATGTTTAGGCTTGTGGTTTGCTGCTTTGCAATGTGGCACTTAAATTGGTGGGCAAAAATGTTTATTTTCTATTAGATGTTGCTAATGAAGCACATGTACTTCTTTGAGAAATTAAAGTGAACTCCAATCCTGCATTGTTATGTTCGGGAGTCAGTGCTGATTTCTTCTCCATATTCCCCTATTGCAGCCTTAAATGCCTTTATTTTGCCATGATGCAAGATTGGTATCAGTCTATTTTCCTTCCTTTCTCACTGTATCTCAACTTGTATTGAGCTTTTGGTGGGCTCACCCCATGCTTCCCTTAGTATCACATTTAAGGCGTCCAGATGGGGTGACAGAATGGAATAAGACACCAGCCCTCCATCTGTTAAAAAAAAAAGAAGAAAGAAAAAAAAAGAAATGAAATACAAGGTTTTATTGTTCTTTAAGTAAGAACAGATACAGTCTGTATGTCAAGGCCAAACTATATGCTATTAAATCTATCCTTTGAAGTCTTCCATTGGGCTGACCAAGGACAGATGGTAAACTGTTATCAGTTGATATGGGATTAGGTCAAGTCGAAGTTCAAGATTGAAGGTAACAGTAAGAGTCTCAGTTCAGTTGTCAAATGTATTAGTTTATTTAACGAATACCACATAGTCAGCATTTTTGCTACTGTTCTGCTAGTTTAAGAACTGGGAGATTTATTTACCCAAGGATCTCCACACTCTTTAGAAGTTTAATATGGCAAATGTATCTGTTGTAGCTTAGTATCTGAATAGCAATAAAATCTTTATTCTTTTGGAGGAGAAAAGAGTTTAGATTTAAGATGTACCAGACTAAAATATACTGAAATTCTTTTTAATTTTTTGTTTTATATTTACCTGGCTCATATATTTGCATCATTTGTCTTTGTGTTATATTTTCTTTGCATATGCACCAATTGGAGAAACTGATTACTAGTATCAGATGTAGGGAAGGCTGTAGCAGCATTTCATTTCTTACACTTTATTTTCACACCCAAATAATGAATGAAGACTATTGACCGTGAAGCTGAAATGCTGCATACATGTCAGGCTGTCTATTCTTCAAATTTGGCAGAGGAAATGAGCTTGCCTTAAAAACAATCTAACCAAACATGTTTAGAAACAGCTTTTGCAGAACTGGCTGATGTTTGCCATATGACACACGCAATGGGCATTAGACATAATTTGGAAGCAAGCAAAGCAGTTAAGCGTATGCCAGTGAAAGAGCTGAGACAAAATGAACTTTCAAGATCTGGTCATAATCTTACACAATAATTATTTTGTCAACCTCATGATTTAATAATGTGCATGGTTTAAATAAGTTAAGGACTGATGGGATGAGCCTTTGCTAGCAAAGCTAGAGCTAAAAATGCTCAAGATAACTTCCTAAAGAACAGTTCTTTTTTATAGCTCCATCTATTTTTTTTTTCTTCCCCATAACTCCTTTACAAATTCAGTGAAAAGGAAACTCTTCTCTATAAGGTGTGTTCAGGCAGAAAAGAGGAGCAATAGTCATGAACCCTGATAGTGCAAAGTTCTCTACAGTCACAGGAGGAAAAGCTGCTGTTGCAGCATAAGAATTACTTTTCAGGTACATAAATAATGAAATTAAAACAATCTAAGATTTTCCTAATACTGTTCAGTCTATTATGGGTACACATTGACTTCTCCATATGACATTTGTTCTTTTATGTACTTATTACATATGTTAATGTGTCATGTGAATAAGTAAATATTGCCAGAAAAACAGGACTTTTGAAGTTGTGACACTTTGTGCTTCATCACTTGACATTCAACAGCTCTTCTTAATTTTTACAGTTGGGATGATGTGTAGCTGACTGTAGCGTTATACTGTGTTACTAACACATCCAAACTAAAAAAAGAGACAACCCTAGAACTGTTTCTGGTTCACTCTCAGCTCAAAGAGGTTTCTGTCTAAAGGCTCAGGACGCAATTCCCATTTAAACAAAATTTTAAGCTTGGCTGGAGGCGGTGGGAAAATCACTTCCTGCCATTTTTCCTGTTCCCTGGACTTGGCTTGGCTGAAACTACTGTTGTAATAAGGCTGAGGGCTTCCTCCTGCCTGTCACAAGGAATGCTGTAGCTCCCTGAGTACTGCTGAACTTCAGGGCTCAAATGTGGTGCTGTCTGGTCTGCAGAGTCCTTTGCAATGCTTCTTTCTCCTCTTGCTACCTGCTTGTCTGTGCTCAGCTAGCAACCCCTGGGCAGAGTGACGGGCAAGTTCTGGTGACAGCAGATGGACAAGGCACAGGAACCCTGCAGGCCTCCTTCTTCTTTAGAGATCCACAATGTTCTGCACTGTAGTAGTACATAAATTTTTTAGCTTCAAGCTTCAGCTACAAGACTGGCAAATCTGGAAAAGTCATCTATGCAGACTGGACTTTTCCTTACCCACTCTCCCAGGCAGCTGTGTCAGATTCAGGGAACGGGGATGGAGTGAGTGCAGAAAATAGCCATAGAAATTTGTTGAGCATTCCAGTGAGCCTTTTCTCACCTCAGTGTAAGCTTTACACATTTACCATAGACTACAAAAATGGAAAACTATAACATCAGGTGGAAAGAGTCTAGGATGTACTTGCCAGGCATGTCTTGAAGTCACTCAGGAGAAGCAAAACATTTTAATTTCAGAATGTTGGTCTTTTCCACTTTCTTTTTGATTAGCCATTTATAGTGCTTACCTTAACTAAGACCCATGTCTGTACTCCCTGCTTGAATAGGAAAAAGCTTCCATTATACTTGGCAACATAAAGGAATGTTAAATAATCAAAACCAAACTGCATTTACTCAGTATATTTTGCTATCCAAATGTGTTCAAAATATACCAATCTATACATGTTTGAGGTCCTCCATGCATGTTCCTGCTGTAATTTCATTTCCCCCTTTTCCCTGTGTTTTCCTCCCTACTCATTGTTTTGAGAAGGGATCCACAGCCTCCTTGGTTCCAAAATTCTCTGGCTACTGCAGCTTCATTTATTTGAATCCAATTAGCTCCCTGAGGTTTTGGTTAGTATTGGTTTTTTTTTGAGGTAAATATTGAGCAGACTGGATCTCTAGAAGCACTTGGCCTCCCACATCTAGCATTAATGTTTCTCTCTGAGGATCTACCAGGTCTTATACTCCTGAAGCTGGAAAGTTCTCAGGAGATCCTTCCCTTCACTTTTGAACCCAAGCTGACCTGCCCCCATATCTGCATATAAACCTATTCGGGCATGTTTCCTGTATCCACTTCTGCCTACAACTTCTCTCTTGGACATTAATGTGTCTTCTCAAGGGACCTGGGTGATTCCTAGAGCCTGACGTGTTTCCTGTGATGCAGAGGAAGATATTGTCCCTGTAGTGAGAGAGGTGCGCAGGTCAGAAACGTGTAACACCCTAACACTTGTGAGTGTCTTTGGGGCAAGCCCCCACACTCTGTTGCACTCAACATGGACTGCTCCTTCTATGTTTGCTCTGGGACAGGCCTCATGTGAACAACAATGTCCATATACTAAAGCAGATTAGAGTTCATGGGTGCAAATTGAAAATTAGGCTCGTTGTTGTAATTTTTCTCCATAAATAGTAGCAGCAATTGTATTGTTTTGTAAAAGGCTGGGCTATAATAAGTATAAATGGTACACTCTAAAAAATAAAAAAAAATCTGTTTTGCAATATCCAGGGGCCATGGCTGTCAAGGGCCAACACAGCCATCAAGAAAGTCTAAAATTAAAACAGACAAGTTGCCAATGCATAAAACTGCCATCATCATGTTCACTTCCCAGTTCGTTTCAATGACCATCCCATCTGTGAAACATATTTCTGTGGGACAGTTAAGGGTTGCAAGCATAAACCAGCCCATTCCAGCGAATGCCACAACCCAGGTGTCGCTCTTGTTTGAAAAATGCCTGGGTGGCCCCACTGCCAAGGATATAACCACAGGTAATATAATCCAGAAATCCCTTTCCAAAGCAGCGAGTAATTGAAATTTATGTACTTGCATAACTCATTTATTGCTGTGAGAGCAATGACTCCAGGGTTGTCAGCTCCAGCCATAGGGGCTGTTCCCTGATCCAAGAGGCCTCTGACTTTATTGTTTGGATGGGAGAGTTGAGGCTGGTGACTGGCACCGCTGTTTAGAGGCTGGGATATATGGCTGGGGACATGCTGGATGAGAGGTAAGGGCACAAACTTCTCTCTTTGGCAGGAAGAAAAATACATCAGCTGGAGTGATTTAAGTGGGTAGGGGTTTGAATCTGAGGCCTCAGGCCAATCTGATAGGCTCTGATTTCTTGAATGGAAAGTCTCTGATTTGCCTCATTCCTAGCAGTGTGGTAGCACCCACAGATTCTTTGCTATTTCAAATACAAACTTAAAGCCTTTCAAGGTCAGTTCTGGTTTTATGCATTATTATGATTGAGATTTGGGAAACAAGTTCAGGATACCCAGAAGAATATCATGCTGGAAAAATTCCTTACATCTGGGAAATCTGTTTTCCCTCTTGCTGCTCTGTCATGGATTGAGCTGAGTTCATAACTACCCTAGAACTTCTGAAGATGCATATCTGATAGCAAAATGGAAAGAGTTTTTTCTCTAAAGGATCTGTGAAGCTCTTAAGTGACCAATGCTATAGAAATATTGAGTATTACTGTGACTAACTAAATGATTTGACACAAATGTTTGTTTCAACAAGCCTGTGCTCTTGTATCAGGCATCCAAGCAGGGACACAATCTCAGAGCCTGGACTCTGGGGCTCAATTTGTTTTCTCTCTTCCAAAGCAGTCACCCTTTCTTCCATTTTACTGTCTGTGATGATAGTTTTTCCCTTCTTTTAGAGAGATGAAGGAGTTCTGTTTAGAATAGGATGCTCCTAATGTTGCATAGATTGGACAAAAGGTACAGCATACTATCACCAGCTTGCTTATTTCAATGGTAAAATCTTCTGAGAGCAACACTTCAGTTTTCTAAATATTGAGACATCTGACATATAACCACAAAGTTGCTGGTGTCTTTTCATTTTTAAAACAAAATGAGACTGTTGTCTCATTTTGTTTTAAAATGAGACAACAGTCTCATTTTAAAGAGACTCAAACTTAAAGACTAGTTTTTTTAGGGGAGAATGGGATGAGACTTTGGTTTTCACATTTAGACAAAAATTAGATTTTTTTTTTCCTCTTGAATGGGAGAAAATCACTGACTGCTATTGCTTATGGTGAGAAACTTCTCATACACTGAAATTGATATAAAGAGGTTTTGCACTCTGAACTGGGGCTATTCTTAGTCCCAAAAGTTCTGTATGCTCTACAGATGGTGGAGAAATTAAATTTCATGGCAGCCTTTTCTAATCAAGCAAAATGGGGCATGGAAAGGTCAGTCAACCTTCTCTTGACAGTGGGGGGACTATAAGTCCTACACACTTCTTGTTACCTGACTTATTTTTTTCTGAACAAACAACTGTCCTATGTCCTGCCCTCAATCCTGGGTCAAGCAGATCTATAGTGTGACGATTACAATAAACCCCATAACAACATCTCATCTTCCTTCCCTGGTGGTGAGAGACATTGACCGAGCTGAATATATGACTTCCTATGTCCTTTTAACCACAGGCCTGACCTTCTTCATAAAAGTTTCTATGTTATGATAGTCTTGTCAGGATTTACCGGTTGTGCTTATTATTAATTAAGAGGTACTAAGTTTAAAAAGTCATTAGAAATCAAATCACAAAAGATAAGTTAAAAACCTTTCCGTGAACTTTGACATGCCCCTGTATTACATCTAAACCCACACCAACAAAAAGAGACATTAATAAAATCTTTATATATTTGAAGAGTAACACCTTGCCCATGTAAAGTTTATGGCTACAAATGAATACGTGTCAGGGAGCACCATCAAGTCCATTAGGCCAAAGATTTCACTGTTGCTATTAATTTAGAGGGGATGGAACTTGTATGTTGCCATGATGGACAGTAACATAAAAAATTTAAAAGAGGGATAAAAGACCCTTTCTCCTTTTTCAACCTGGCCTTATAAACCATGCACACTTCTAGGGAAGTATGAATAAAAATAAAACTTGCTGCCATGATTTACTCATTCATAAATCTTTTTTTTTTCCTTTTCTTTTAATCACTAGAAATCTATTCCAGTGCATGTAAAGTCTTAATGAGACCTAGCAACATTATGAGTGCTGGGAGCAATCGCCCTTCAGCCTCGTGCCTGCAAACGCTCTCGAGGCATGCATATATCTCATTATGGCCGAATGCACTGTCATGTGTTATTCCTTATTTAGTGACAATTTGTCATTGTCACCCTTGACATGTCACTCTGCTGCAGAAGGATTTGACTTCAGCGTAAAATGTGACAATCAGATGAGAGAATTTTGTAATCTAAACTGAAATATGGGGCTGAGAGAGACTAATTTTTTTCAAAAACAATCCTAATATAACATAAATGGGAAGAAATGTTTGCATTTAAGGATTTTTGTAAAGGTTCACTTCCTTTGCCTTTTCCCAGACCCTGCTCCCCCACTTCAATTATTCCTTAGAATAATGCTTTTATTTTTGAAGGATGGAACCTTATGTGTTAATACCATGCATTTTCAATTAAGTGCACCAAGATCTGTGGATATAACTATTACTTAAACTATAAGTAATGGTTACATGTAAAAATTAGGGAAACATATTGTGCTTTAGATAAATTGCATTCGGATTACTTCTTATTATAAATGGGGTAGAAAATGGATTTTTAGCTCTGGCTGGCCAGAGAGCCAACATTTGTATCTACTCCATTTGTTTAAATATATTTCAAGCCAGATTGAAATCCATATTGCCTGACATTAATTGAGTACTGAAGCATCAGTGTACTTAAGTTTCATAAACCACTGATGAGTGAGTTTCTACAGGCTTGATTTAAAAATATATTGTCCTTTTATATGAAAATTATATTCCATTTATAGTGTAATTCTTAAAGCCCAACATTAAATGGTATAAATCTTAATAAGATGAATGTAAATATGACATTTGTGCTGTTGAGTTGACATCTTGTTTGCTAAGAAAATTATATTCTGTACTTGGTATTTATTAACATCTTCTGTATGATATTGTAGGCAAACTGTTTTTCTTTTGAAGAGCAGAATGGAGATAAGAGCAGGGTGGGCTGTGAGATGAACTGTTCCTGAAGGTCACTTACAGGGTTTTGCTTAGGCACCTCATCCTGGACAGGATATTCCATTCCTGGGCATCTTTTTACAATCAGTCCTATCAGGTTGCCCAGTAATTTATTGGCTTTGTGACACTGACAAATAGCCAATCATTTCAATGGTAGCCTACAGGAAGTAAGGTTTGAGCTCATGTTTCCAGAGGTGAAAGTCTAGGGCAATTTAACCCATTTTTCACACTTGTAATTCTCAGAGAAGCAGACATTATTTGAACTAGATTCTGGATTCTGAATTTCACAAAGAAGGTGCAAGGCTATGATTTTTCCTTCAAGTTCCATCAAATTTTTCTGCATAAGATGAATGAATGAATAAGTTACTAACTAACTAAATAAAAACGCCCTCATCAAGCAGCTTTTATGGGCTGAACCAAGTGTCCTATGGCCTTCATCAAGCTGCGCTCTCTCTGAGGTAGGGAATGACTGCTTTTAAGTGAACGCATTCTGAAGTGCCATCTGCAATGTGCCGTCCTCCTGGATATTTTTATCAGGACTAACATAGCTGTCAGGATGTCATGGAATGAATGTTGGATAATTTGTACACTTGATTTTTTTGGGTTTTTTTCATACAGCTCTTCCATACTATTATTATAATGATGAAGGCAGCTTTCTGCTTGAAGTGAATTTGCTGCTTTCTCAATGCACTTACTGAAGTTTTTTTCTTTAAAATCTTTAATGTTACAAATTTTGTTTAATAATACAAACATTGTGAAGGAACACAGTATGTTTTAAATAATCAAAGCTTCTGTGAGGAGTGTGGTGAGTGTGGATTTTTGATGTAAGTTCTGTCATTTGTCTCCATTTATTGCCTTCACTGGGCTCTTCAGAACCAGAAGCAACTTGTCCTTATTAGTTAAAACCACAGAACATGGTAGATCTTGAGTTCACATTCCAGGAAGATCCATATTTTTTATTTGAGCACTCTTTGTTTCGATTCACCATCTGCAAGACAGGGGAAATCTTAGCTACCTCACAGAGAAGTTAATGGAAATGCACTGAGGTGGCTGCAGGCATTCAGACAAGAGGCGGGTGAGCACAAAAGCACCAGGTGAATTTGTAAACAATGACCAGCAACTTTTGCTTTTTTGTCACCTCTTCTTTTCATGCTGAGCTGTGCACTCGGGTCTTCTCCCATGGACTAGCTTGACAATTACTCTATATTTTGTTGTGCTAAGTCATCTCTTTAAGCTAGGCAAAACCATTTTTCCTCTCATGGTTTGGCCCCTGTTGATTCATCAATTTAGTTGGCGTAGTGGGACCTCCTCCTTTTGATAATGGTGAGGCATAACTTCACCAAAATTTTCACTGGAATTACCTTGGAGTCATTTTAGTTTTCTGTGTCCCAAGGCATTTTTTCAGGACCATCTGAGCCAATGTATTAGATCATCATGGTCAAGGAGTGGAGCTTAAGTCTCCTGTACCCTAACTCCTAGTTTGGCTCAGAACTGCACTTACGTTGCTTACCTGGGGATGGGTTTGGCTCAGGACTTGGGTGTTTGAGTTAGTCAATTTAACTCACTCAAATGCAGAAACTAGGCCAGAAATGAAAACAACAACAACAACAAAGTAGATATTTCTCTGCTGAGTTGTAATTGACTCATCCTGATAACAGAGCCACTGCCTCATGAGAGGGAGCAAGTCCACCTTTTATCAACAGGAGCGAGCTGATAGGCACAGTTTTGTGTGTCATCATGGGCTAGACTAACAGTTTACCATGGCTGATACTTGGAGGTCCCCTCTGCTGTTCACCTCATTTGATTATATGGAAAGTAGATCCAATACGGAAAACATCAGAAAAATAATAACTTTAGCAGAGAGAGGGAAATAATGGAATCATAGAATGGTCTGGGTTGGAAAGGTCCTTAAAGATCACCTAATTCCAACTCCCTTGCCATGGGTAAGGACATTTTCCACTATACCAGGTTGTTCAAAGCCTCATCCTACTTGGCCTTCAACACTTCAGGTGTTGGGGTGTCCACAATTTCTGTGGGCGACATCTTTCAGTACCTTACCACACTCACAGTAAAGAATTTTTTCCTAATATCTAATCTAAACTTTCCCTCATTCAGTTTGAAGCCATTATCCCTTGTCCTGTCACTACATGCTTTTGTAAAAAGTAAGTCCCTCTCCAGCTTTCTTGTAGGCCCCCTTTGAGTTCTGTGAGGCTGCTATAATGGCTCCCTGGAGTCTTCCCAACTGAACAATCCCAACTTTCTCAGCCTGATTTCCTAGAAGAGGTGCTCCAGCCCCCTGAGCTTCTTCACGTTGCTCCTCTGGACTCACTCCAACAGGTTCACCTCCTTCTTATGTTGGAGCTCCAGAGGTGGACACAGTACTGCAGGTGGGGCTTCAAAAGAGGAGTAGAGGGGGAGAATCACCTGCCTTGACCTGCTGGTCACGTTTATGTTGCTGCAGCCCAGGATACAATTGGCTTTCTGGGCTCCAAGCACACGTTGCCAGGTCATGTCCAGCCTCNAGTACCCGTTTCCAGGTCATGTCCAGCCTCTCATCCACCAGCACCCTCAAGTCCTTCTCCTCAGGGCTGCACTCAGTTCACTGCTGCCCAGCCTGTGTTTGTGCTTGGCATTGCCCTGAACCAGGTTCAAGACCTTGCACTTGGCCTTGTTGAACTTCATGAGGTTTGCACAGGCCCAGCTCTCAAGCCTTTCCAGGTCCCTCTGGATGGAATCTCTTCTCCATTGTATCCATGGCA
>VZTH01017843.1:192326-372454 GCA_013397815.1 Aleadryas rufinucha | reverse complement strand
CCTCATCCTACTTGGCCTTCAACACTTCAGGTGTTGGGGTGTCCACAATTTCTGTGGGCGACATCTTTCAGTACCTTACCACACTCACAGTAAAGAATTTTTTCCTAATATCTAATCTAAACTTTCCCTCATTCAGTTTGAAGCCATTATCCCTTGTCCTGTCACTACATGCTTTTGTAAAAAGTAAGTCCCTCTCCAGCTTTCTTGTAGGCCCCCTTTGAGTTCTGTGAGGCTGCTATAATGGCTCCCTGGAGTCTTCCCAACTGAACAATCCCAACTTTCTCAGCCTGATTTCCTAGAAGAGGTGCTCCAGCCCCCTGAGCTTCTTCACGTTGCTCCTCTGGACTCACTCCAACAGGTTCACCTCCTTCTTATGTTGGAGCTCCAGAGGTGGACACAGTACTGCAGGTGGGGCTTCAAAAGAGGAGTAGAGGGGGAGAATCACCTGCCTTGACCTGCTGGTCACGTTTATGTTGCTGCAGCCCAGGATACAATTGGCTTTCTGGGCTCCAAGCACACGTTGCCAGGTCATGTCCAGCCTCTCATCCACCAGCACCCTCAAGTCCTTCTCCTCAGGGCTGCACTCAGTTCACTGCTGCCCAGCCTGTGTTTGTGCTTGGCATTGCCCTGAACCAGGTTCAAGACCTTGCACTTGGCCTTGTTGAACTTCATGAGGTTTGTACAGGCCCAGCTCTCAAGCCTTTCCAGGTCCCTCTGGATGGAATCTCTTCTCCATTGTATCCATGGCACCACACCTTGGTGTCTTTGGCAAGCTTGCTGAGGGTGCATTTGATCCCACCGTCCATGTCACCAACAAAGATGTTAAACAGTATATCTCCTTACCAGGTTGATGAATTAAATCAACAAGCTGTAAACATATAGAAAAATGTTAGATGATGAGTAGTAGAAGGAGAAGCAAAAGAGAAAAAGAAAGAGGGCAGTGGAGGAGTGTTTGTGTTTTGAGGCTGTTGTTGTTTGGTTGGGCATTTTTTGAGCAGCACTCAAAGAACAATTTAGGAGTCAGAGCAAAGTGTTCTTATGATCTTGGAAATATTGATAACCTTTACCTGGACTTCCCTTCTCATTAGGAGGCACTTTCCAACCATCAGTGACGAGTAACATTCCATTCTGTATGGTCAGCCTAGGTCTTTCCTCCTCTACAACAAATTACACCTCTCTGTGCTTGGCTGGACCTTATTTATGGAGGAGGACCTCAAATTAGCCTTATCATTTGTTATAGCTTTGGGATGATTAATCAGAACCTGAAAGCTATTGGCTGGAAGGAATTATTTAGTGGAATGAATTTCGGAGTTAATCTATTCATAGAAATGTAACAGATCACAGCCCAGAACTAATGTCATTTCTGCTCCCTCTCACCTCCTCCAATATCTGCTTCCCTTACCATACTTCTTTAAACTTATACTTTCGTAACAAGAACGAAATTTAGATATTTAAGGAAATCAAAGTTTCTAATCCTCATGTTCTTCTAGCAGCTGGTGTTTTTGTCATTGGCTCACACAAAAAACCTGTTGCTCTGAACTGGTATCTCCAGAGACTTAATAAGAGTGTCTAGGCCGCTATGCCTGTCTCTCCCTTGACAGAGTACTTGGTAGTTGTTTTTCTTTTGCTAAAGGCTTTCTTTCTGGAAACAAATTGCATTCTCACTGAATAATTTTCACAGATTTTTTTATTTTGCTTTTTTTGTTTGGTTTGGTTTTTATTTAAACTTTCAGTTTTTAAAATTTTATTTTGATTTTTGAAAGCTCAGAAGAAGCTTTTCAGCAGTGGGTAGAGAGAAATCTGAGGTGCTGGTGAATGATGTGGTGGATGTGGATGAAGAATGGACACACTCTTTGCTTTCATGTCTTTGTTTTGTTCTTCGTAGTTTTTTTCCCCTCTCCCATAACTTTGCAAACATTCCTCTGTTCTGCTTTTTGCAGGAAACCAGATTTTTCCTCTCACTGATATGGTTTTCCAATTGAAAAAGAGAATTGGTCAGCAAGGAAGGCATCCTAGGACCATTCTAGGAGCATGCTAGGAGCCTAAATCTCAGAAATTCAGGTAAGTAACAAAGGAAAGCTTTTAATTTCCTCTACTAGACATGTGCAAATATATATCTGGTCCTGAGCCATTTACTTTGAGCCTGGGCAGACCTTATGTATTTTATCTCGACTTTCTTCAGTAAATTCAGAGGATCAGCAGCTAAATATACTTCTTTGTGGCTATGTCGTCAGACATTTTTGAAACTGAAGTTGGACCAAGTGTACTAGAAAGCTCAGAAAAAAATTATTTTCGAGCATTTAAAAATAATAACTGCTTGCATAAATTTCCTTACTTAAAAACTACTTTTACCTTGGGAATCTGACTTTGTAACATAGTTGCCTGTGTATTTTTGTGGTTAAATAATTGGTCTTTTGTAAGATTTGTCTTATCACAGGTGTTTCAGAAAGTAGAATTCATTTCCTGAGAAAGGAAACATTTCAGCTCTGTCTTTTCACACTGCTACTGAAATTAGTGAATTTATCATCTTCTTTTTCAAGTTCACCCTCCCAATCTCTCAGAAAGAGCTGTGACACAATTTCTGCAGTGGCTTAAACTTCATAGGAACTCGTGGTTACTCTTTAAAACTGCAGCTACCTTGAACTCTGAGATACAATCAAGGTTAATTTCAATATCCTAATGCCTTGAAACTGATACTCATGGATACAGAAATCGGTTCTCCTGGTCACAACAGAGCACAAAGTCAACTATTAGTGTCACATGCAAGCTGGTCTTTGCATATGGACAGAATTGCATTAGGGGAAAATTAAATGCTATCAGTTTAGACCAGGGACTTCGCAAAGCAGATAGCCTTTAGAGCTGTTGTGGTTTTAAAACATCAGGTTAATTGAGAACTGCTGTATATTTAATAGGGGGGCCTTTGGGATATGACTACAAGGACTCTTTGTTGTTCAGCAGTACATTAGGCAGAAACTGCACTTCTGAAATGGTCATAAAAATCCCAGGAGGCATAATCATTAATGGGACACTAAGCTCCAATTAAGGGCATGGCCCCAAAGACCAAGGTGAAAAACACGCTCCTTAGCATCCGTCTCAGAGGATCTCTGATCCAGCTGCTTGATTTCAGCTGCAGAAACATAATTGCAAATAACAAAATATTTACTCTGAAAAAACCCCCCATAGTCCTTGTTGTCTGGAAAATAAATCAGAAAAAAAAGAGAAAAACCAAAGGGTCTTTTAAATTAAATTCTCCAAATTCCCTAAAACAAAATTAGAACTGCAAATCACAGCTAACAGTTCTGATCCCTTTTACCTTCATAGGACTTCAAAACAATTGCAGTCCAGCCCTCTGAACTTAAACTCACACATTTTTAATATTAAATTGAGCACCTCCACAAGTTTATATTCAGAAACTGCAAAGGACTTTCCTCTGTGCTCCGTTCAAGTTTTGTTTCTTTTTGTTGTTGTTGTTGTTTGTTTGCTTGTTTTTAATTCTCTGAGTTCCATGAGACACAGCTGCCCAGTTTTGTCAGTGTGCTTGTTACTTTATAAATGAATTACTGGGTCTTATGGCCTTCTTCTGGTCAAAGACTGTGATTATGCATCAGATAGACATGGATTTTCTGGAACGTCATAAATATACATTTTCAGAAAACACTGGGTCCGTAGAGTCCAGCTGAAAATGACTGACATCTTTTGGAAATTTTAACTTTGATTACTTCAATTAACTTGGCAATTAAATTAGTAAGTTAATAATTTTTATCTCCATATGAGTATCTTCCACTGTTTTATTCTGCTTATAATACAAACTTTTCACTGCAAGTGCCCAGAGATAGCCTAGTTGTTTTCCATCTACATGGAACATCTGATGTTAATTAATACGACACTATGGAATTCAGTTTAGTGAAGTACCACAAAAAAGGAAATTAATTTCGATCATTGACAAACTTGTCAATTTAGTTGTATTGATTTTTTGATACCTCTACAGCACATGGCAAAGTTCACACATTGTAAAATATATCATTATTATTGGCTCACTCTGCTGGATGTAAGTGGACTGTTATTTTTTTTTTTCAATAAATTGACATTCTTTAAGTGTATAAAAATGGAAAATTATGTAAGTGGATTTTATTACTACTTTTAATATGATATGAATTTACTATCTTTAATGTGAACTCCCAATCAGAGAGTTATTTCCCAATGCCTAAATGATATTTGGTCTCAGAGCAACCTGAAAACAACAGTTTCCTGGCTTGGTGAAGCTTAGCAGAAAAAAAGGTGATGAAGCTGGCCACTAGCAGCTGTTGGCCATGAGCTTCCTGGCGGGAGCTGGTATCTTCAGAGGCTGGAGTGACTGTGGGCCCCTGGGATAGAAGATGCCGCTAAAGTAGCAAGTGTGGCTCCCTCTCCGGTTGTCTCTCACAGGGCTGTGCTGTCAAAGCCCTCTCTTAAAGAGCAAAGATCACTTGCAGAATGCTCAGCCTCTACAGAAGTTTTAGAAGTCAGTGTCCAACTCTGTATTTTGCTTTTGTCAGACTTCTGTGATGGAAAATCAAAAAAGCAATTGTTGTTCTGCTGACTCCAAATCTAGCAAAAATAAATTTAAGGCATTGTGATTAAGTTTCTGATTTTGGTCTGTCTCTTCAGAGCATGTAGAACAACAGAAAACCTACATTTGGTTTGTGCCTGTAAGTTTCCTGGTTTTTAAATGCAATACTCGCATATTCCCACCTGAGGTCATTAGCCACAAGGTAGGTTAAAAAAAAGTTTGAAGGATGGATGTAGCTGCATACAAACCCAGGCAATCTGCACTCATATTTATGCTGATGCTTCTGAAATTCATCGTGTTACTCTGTTAACACTCGGGTCTACAGAATGTAGTGCTTGTCTAAATTTTCAAATAGAATTTTTTTACTGAGGAATGCCTGTAACAGAGGAAGGAAAGCATGTAATTCTGAGGGAATGCAATTGCTTTGCATTTCTGCCTATGAGACAGATAGTAATATCTGAGGTTTGGTTTTGTTTTGGTGGGTGATTTTTTTTCTTCCTTTGTGTCCCTAAACATTGTTTCCAATTCAGTGAAATACACATGAACTTCTGAGACAGCAATAATATGTGGGGGAGGAAGGGGAAGTGATTAAAAAAGCTAAATCCTAAACACTTGAGGCTGAAAAGATTTTTGCCAGCATTAAGTGTATAGTAATGGAACCAATTTTCCCTATAGGAGAATGCATTTAGTTATTGTCAAGAACTATTTGGTGAATTTTAGTCCTTCAGGCAATTGCAATTTTTCTCCACACAACACAATGATTCAAAAAAATCAAAATACACATTTCTGTGGAATTCGATTTCAAAACCTTCTCATTTGGTCAAAATTTAAATTTGTCAACATTTGGCACGGAAATATTAGAGTTTTTCCATTGCTAAACTAGATATTTTTAGCAAAAAACATCAGCAAAGAAATAAACTCTGACAGAATCCCTAAATTAAAATCTGCTTATCTGAGCTGAAATTATTTAGATCACTTTTCACAGTAGTAAGTCTTAAGCATGATAGTAGAGTTTCCTTTTTCCCCCCCAAACATTTATTGACTTCAAGGCTGGAACTTCCAATCTGCTCTGTGTGATCAGCCAATGTTCAGTCCACCAACTCAGGACGGGGTTGAACACTTACTTTTCATTTAAGTCCTGTTTTAACAATTCCTCCAATAAAGAGAGAAACTGAGGCAGAAATGGGCAGTGATTCGTTCCATCTCCTTGCACATAACGAAAGTAACATATTACCCATTTTCAGTCTTGGGCTTACAGTGTTTTCCCAAGATAATGTGCAATGCTGTATTTTGTCCTTAATAAGGGAGAATATTTGCTGTCTCATTCCTTAGTAGGGGTGTTCAGACTTAGCTGTGACAGGAGCAGCAGCAGCCGTTTCTTTAGTTGGCACAGTTAAATTTGACAGGGATCATGAATCAGGGATCATGAATCACCCTGAGGTGACGTAATTTTCCAAGAGGGAAGGACTGCTGGGTGAACACTTCTTTGCCACTGCGTGAATCACTGCTTTTGTGTTTATACAATTAGGTGCCTACAATTAGTCAGTCTAAGGACATAATCTATCTATTGACCCAGATAGCAGATAGGGCTGCAGGTCGTCAGATATTACTTCATTACAAGGCTCTAATTATCTCCCTTAGTTTTCCCTTCAGGACAATACAGGTAGGGATACCTCTCAGGAATGTTGTGAGGAGTTAGCAAGGAGCCTTGAAGATAAAATGCTGGGTGAGTACATGAGCCTGGACTGCTGGTGCCTTTGAATGCCTGACTCCCACTGAAATAACTGCTGAGCACGTGCACGTCTCTGGGGCTCTCAGCATTAGTATTAGTCACAGCTAAGGATGGAAAAAAAGGAGAATTGATTCAGCCTGCTCCCGTGGGTCTCTTATATGAGACCTTCAGGTATGATGCAGCTTTCTGGAGCGGCTAAAAAACACTAATGCTTTGTTTCTCTTCTTCACGAACAGCAGAGGGAGGAGGAGGAGAGGACAGCCAGTTGAGATCTTGTCTGTGGTTGCTGATGTGAGACCAGGGCAGAGTTTGGCCTGGGGGATTTAGACACCACTTTTAAAATCTGCTCAGCAATTTCATTTGCTAGTTCTGGGGCCATTGTGCTGCAGCAGATTCAAGCTTGAGAAGGCATCCTGGCAAGCTTTCCAGCTGAAGTCCTCACTGCTGCTTTAGAGACTCATGCAGTGCCCGGGTGAAGTTTTTTGCCAGGATCAGGGGCAATACATTATCAAAAAACACCAGGAAAAAAGAGTGTGTGTAAGGGTACAATCAGCTGTTCATGACTGAGATGTGTTTCATGATGTGAAGCTGCACTCAGTACTAAGACATATTTAAAGTGAATGCCAGGTACTGCATTTGGCCTTCCAGCTATTAAACATCACCACAAAACAGTCAGCAGAGCAATGTCATCTAGATCACTTTGACACAATTGCAATCCACAATTAACAGGCAATGAAGGACTTCCTAGAAGCACGTTTGACACCCTGCTTTGTCATGGGTTTTTGTACTGTTGCAGGGATTAAAAAAAAATTAAATTAACTTTGTGCCAGTGCATATTATATTTGGACAAGGGACTAGATGAAATGATTAGAATAATAGCCTTAGAAAAGATCACATTTCCCTACTGTGCCAATGTATTTGACTGCATACAGCAACCCTTTTAGGCCACTGTTCACAGTGAATTGTAACAACTTCCTGCAAAGATCTAAGTTCTGCATCTTTTGAATGGCAAATTATTAGAACTAGGTCAGGTCTAAGAAGAAATAACCATCTTTATTACCCAGAAATAACCAGCTTTATTAATATGAACTTCCCTTTTAGGGTAGTTCACATGAATAAAGCTCTGCTAATAAAATACAAATTCACCAGATCCTAATTACCATCCCTCAACAAAGAAGGGATGCACCCTAGATCATTGCTAAACACTACAAGTAAACTGTCACCTGGCTTAAGGGAATCTCTTGGGGATTCTCTGTGAGGTTCATCATTAGTTCTCTACTTTTAAATCAACTGAGAAATGGAAAGTAGAAAATCTTGAACAAAAGAACATTTACCAGTATTTACATATCAATTTTCCTAGAAGATTATTTTGTAGAGTAAGGAGTATCATTACGAGATTGAAAAAAGCTGAGGCAGCCAGTAATAAAATGTGTAGCTACATTTGCTAACAAACATCCTTCTTGTTTGACTAAAGTATACCTGTATTGCTCAAATATTTCTTGTAGTCTTAATACTAATATTTGCTGTATTTCGGGTCAGAGCTGTTTCATAGGGCAGGAGCTCTGTGTAACATTCACATCAGACCATGGAGGCCTATAGTCATCTCATTCTTATTCCCTTCTTTATCACTCCCTTTTCCCCAGCAAATCTTTTCTCTGTGTTTCTTTTCACTTGAACTCCCTGTATGTGCATGTCTTTGTTGTGGCTTTTGTGTCATCTTACTTCTACTGTACAATGTTTCTGAGTGCCTTGATTTGTTAAAACAGAATGAGTTTTCCTAAGGAACATGAGCAAAATTATAAATTTAGTTGTAGTTTTGTAGGATTAGACTTCCCTTAGACTTCTTTGAAAATTTAGCCCATATAAGAACTAAATTCACATGATCAGTATGCTCTCTCGCAACTCAGATGACTGTGATAGGCCACCTATCACAGACTGACTCCTAGTTAGAACAATATTTTCTGGAACTATTGCTCACTGTTAATTACCTAGTGGTGTATTAGAAGCTCACAGCAGCTTCCCTTAGAAAGTTAAGATAAAACACAGGGCACATACATGGGGTGCTATGGGAAGGCAGTATCATGTCATATTCTAAGGGTGATGAAGCCAACCACTTCTATTAAGGCTGCCCATTTCTCCAAGATTAATGCTCAGAGTATTTTGTCAAAGCATCTGTATAGATGATCTTGGAGATATTTTCCAACCTTAATGTTTCTATGATTTTTTTTTTTAAAGAAATCAATCTGTGCTAAATATCAACTGAAACCAGCAGAATGGTTAGAAAATACTGTTACATTTGTGTAGAATTTCCAGCCAAGGAGAATTTTGAGATTGTACTTGGGTCCAGCAAATACACACACACTCACAGGCACACGCAACAAAAAAGATTTTTGTTTCAAAATAATCTTCATTACATGAGGATTATCATAATTGTCATTTCAATTGACTGATTTTGGTCTTTAAAAGAGGGTATAATAGCATTCACTGTCTGAGACTGAATTACTGTCATTATGTTAAAGGTGCACTTTATCACTTAGCTTTTCTCCATTATAAATGCTCACAGACACACTCCACTTTCTGCTGCTACAAAGTCTTCAAAACATAATATGACAAAGTTTTGTATCCAGGCACTTTATTACTAAAACTTCAGAACAAAGGGTTACCAAAGGCAATCTGCCATTGCTAATACAACCGCAGCACCAAAAGATAGAGGATATTTTAGCAATAGCAAGCTTCTGAATTCCTGCAGAAGAATGCAAACTGTTCATTGAGATAAAAAGGTATTTTGTGTATCTTTTGCCAGGAGGGAAGATGCAGAGTTGCTCTTCTTCTCAGAGCAAACTTATTAAGGTAAAAGCAGATCAAGCAAATATCAGCCCAAATGAGAGAAATAGCCATGCCATAGTATCCCAAACTTGTCAAACTTTTCCCGGTGATGTTTAGATGAAAATCCAGACATTGCCATGATATTAACCTGCCAGTGTATAAATGACATTTATCATTTCTGCAATCTCTTTTGATCTAATATCTTAAGATTCTTCATATGTAGAAGTTTTCAACACATTGCCCTGTCATCTTAATACATGTGGGACATCTTTTACTTCTGCAGACACAGAAGAACCAAGTCTGGATATGTCACTACGGCACAACACTTAGGCACAGCGCTGTTGAAGTAAATGTCACTATGCCTGGAGTAAGAGGCTATAGAGAGGCATGAAGGTATTAACATCAGATCTAGAGAGATCAAGGGGAAGGATTTGCCAGAGGAGCAAAGCTTTTTCTTTAGGGGAAGAAGGTAGCCTCAATTCTGAGATACTGAAAAGGGACAGTTTAAAGAATCTGGTTTTCAGAGGCTGTGGTCAGCATAAGACGGGCTAATTATACAGTGCTGCTTGGACAATTAAGTTCCCAAAAATACTTTTAAAAGCTTGGGCTAAGTGCCAGAGCACTAAAGAATCTTGCAAATTTTCTTGTAAGTGGCAGCACTTCAACTGTTCCTCTGACCAGCCCTGGACTGTACAACCTGGTGCTGTTTGCTTTATTCAGGCACCCGAGCTTTGGGAACTACATGCCTGTCTCTTGAAAATCAGAATATTGGGGGAGGTTTGAAACTTGTCACTCTAATCACTTCTGAACATTTCAGCCTGCATTCTCCCACCCCTTTATGGGATTTTTTCCTGTTGTAATGTTTTCTTCCTCCTTCAAAGTGATTATTAACAGATTTTTCTAAAATGCCCAGAGCAGCATACTTAGGTCAGAAAACAGAAGCTAGCGTGTTTTTGTCTGCCAGCTTCCTTCCTTACTTATCTTATAACATTTCCCTTATGTATCCCCAGGTCATGCTCAGGTCTGGTTCCAACATTGCTTTGTGAGGCAATGAGTAAGTTCTTGCCTAGAAACAGATTTACAGTACAAAGGTTTGAGAGATAGATATTCCCTTATTTAATTTTTTTTTTTAATCAAAAGAACTTATATAGAAAGAACATCATGGGCATTTAGAAATATCTGTGTCATAAGAAGAGTTTGTGGCATTATATGAAATGTTTCTGTAGTGATTTTTTAAATGTTCAATAATGGGACTATGAAATAGCAAAGGAAAAAAAAAAGAAAAGAATAACCTAATTGTATTTAAGACACTTAAGAGAAATAATATTGGAGTGGACTGAGGTGTTATGTGCATAAGAAGTTTTTTTCTTTAAATTCTACGTATGAAAAACAACAAAAAAAGCTATCCTTACTTTGTCAAGGTATTTTACTGTGTGCCACATTTAGCTCAGCTAACCTTGTGGCTAAATGAACATTGCATGGTTAGGGGTTTGAATGCAATCAGAGAAGTGTTCAGGTGTTGCAACACTGAACCAGACTATGTTGTCTGAACCTGAAAAATTGGGCTGGAAACCTTGCAAGAAGGTTTTCCCAGTGAGAGATGCTGCTTATAGACTTTTTTCACAAACTTTTCAAGTTGTGCTTTTTTGTTTTGTTTTGTTTTGTTTTGTTTATTGTGTTTTTTTTTTTTTTTAATTGAGGGTTTGCAATTGCAATTTTTTTAATTGAGGGTGAGAGGATGCATTCTAGGAAACCAGTTATAGGACAGGCAGGTATGGGCAAAACTCAGCTTAGATAAGACTTGTGAGACTTCAGAAAGATACCAGAATCAAATGTAGTTACAGGATTTCCAGAGGGAATTTTGCTTTTATCTAAATCATCTACCAAACTACCAATTTTCTGACAATAAATGAAGCTTTCTTTCTAGAGGAATAGCCAGACATTCTTGATTCTGTTTTTCAGAAGTTGCTTGTTTCTACAGTACTGGAACTGACCCTCAAATTTTCTGTATTTAGCTAGGGAAAAATCACTTAATCTTCAATGACTGATGAGCTGGGACTTTTACTCTAAATGTCGATCTCAGTGTAGTAGGAAAAGTAAGGGAATGCAAAAGCACATCTGGTAATTGGAAAGATGAAAAAAGTAATAATAAAGTGCTCATTTTGAGGCAACAATGATGAAGATAATGGATGATAGCCAAGCAGACCATATGCACTTGGCTAACAGAATTAATCATGGACTATGCAATACAAAGCAAGAAAGACAAGTACAATAAAACACTTAAAGACAAGAATGGATTTTAATTTTAGGAGCAATATAAAACAATATGATAATAGTGATAGCCAAGTTAGTCCTATGATTGTACAATCCAAACAGGACACAAATTAAAGCTATAAATAATATTTAATCTGCTATACCAATATATATTAAAAAGAAATAATGACTAAAAATTTTTAGAATTAATCAGATGAGGGGTTCTGTTTCTAGTCTATTCAGAAGGGCTAAGGCAATGCTGAAATTGTCAGATATGAAGTTGTGTTTGGGAATGAAAAAGAAATATTACAAGTTTCTAACACAGTTTAGCAAAGGCAATATCTGAAAATACAAGCTAGTGCTTAGATTTCTATTAGTAAGGGAAGACTTATTATTAGAGCCTTGTGATTAGCAGTGTAAAATTCTCATAAAGCAATTTTGTAAATATCCCATCTTAAGCCATTTTGCAGCATCATCTGCTGCTAAGCCTCCAGCTATGGCACCTAAGGGACCATGTTTTCTGTCGCTTGCTGTTATATTTTTCTATTACATTTCTATATACTTGTATTTTAAATTGTCCAAACAGTTTATGCATTACAAGACCTCACCCAAGTACAGGTGTTGTCAGTTTAGGAATTTTAGGGGACAGTTCAAGGCTTTCTGCTGGGCCAGAAAAGACTGTAATGAGAGGTGGCTGAGCACCCTCTCCTCCTGTTGAATCACAGTATCCTTTGGCCTTTATTGAGAAGAAACAATAGTCTTACTGATACTAATAAAAAGTACAACAAAATAACCAGGACTCTCTGTTGGTAACACTAAAATAAGAGACTGCTGTATGGCTTTCTGAATTGCATGACAAGATTTCTTCCATCTTTAATACAAGCTGAAAAAAATCCCCTTATGGTCACAAATTAATAATTATTAATTTGAACAAAATCAGGTATGATTATGACTGTGCTCTAAGCAGTCAGGCGAGTTTAAAAAGGAGAATAAGTACCTGAATGCAGGAACAAAGAATAGAATAGAATAGGGTGGAATCATTTAGGTTGGACTCTTCACCAGCTCCATTGCCCTTCTCTGGACATGCTCCAGCACCTTGATTTCTTTCTTGTCCTGTCCTGAGGGGCCCAGAACTGGACACAGGATTTCAGGTGTGGCCTCACCGGTGCCAAGTGCAGGGGGACAATCCCTGCCCTGGTCCTGCTGGCCACACTGTTGCTGATACAGGCCAGGATGCCTTTGGCCTTCTCGGCTGCCTGGGCACAGCTGGCTCATGTTCAGCTGCTATTGACCAGGACCCTGTGGTCCTTTTCCATCAGACAGTTTCCCAGACACTCTGCCCTCAGCTGTTGTTGACCCATGAGCAGGACGTGGCACTTGGCCTTGTTTACCTCATACCAATGGCTTTGACCCATTGATCCAGCCTGTCCAGATGCCTCTGCAGAGCCTTCCTACCCTCCAGCAGAACAACATTCCTGGCCAACTTGGTGTCATCTGCAAACTGACTGAGGGTGCCCTTAATCTCCTTGTCCAGGTCATTGATAAAGATATTAAGCAGGACTGAGCCCCTGGGAACACCTGTGGTGACCAGGCACCAGGTGGATGTAGCACCAACCACCACCACTCTCTGGGTCTGGTGATCGAGTCAGTTTTTTACCTAGCAAAGGGTATGCCATCCAAGCCATGAGCAGCTGGTTCCTCCAGGAGAGTGGTGTGGGAAAGAGTGTCAAAGGCTTTACTGAAGTCTGGGTAAAAAACATCTGCAGATATTCCCTCATCCACTAAGCAGATCACCTTGTCATAGAAGGACATCAGGTTGGTCAAGCAGGACCTGTCTTTCCTAAACCCATACTGGCTGGCCTGATCCTCTGGTTGTCCTGCATGTGCTGTGTGATGGGCCCAAAGGTGATCTGCTCTTGGTACCAAGGTCAGATTGATAGGCTTATAGTTCCCTGGATCCTCCTTCTGGGCCTTTCTGTAGATGGGTGTCACATTTGCCAATTTTCAGTCACCTCAGACCTCCCCAGTTGACCAGGACTGCTGGTAAATGATGGAAAGTGGTTCAGCAAGAACTTCTGCCAGCTCTGTCAGTAGCCTTGGGTGGATCCCATCTCGCCCCATGGCCTTGCATGTGTCTAAGTGATGTAACAAGTGACTGACCAGTTTTCCTCAAATTTAGATGCTTCATTCTACTCCCAATACCTGTCTTCCAGCTCAGGGAGCCTGGTACCCTCATAACTGGTCTTACTATTAAAGACTGAGACAAAGAAGTCATTAAGTACCTGAGCCTTTCCCTCATCTTCACATTTCCCCCCACATCCAATAAAGGATGACAATTCTTCTTAGCTCTCCTTTTGTTGCTGAGGTATTTATAGAAACGTTTTTAGTTGTCTTTTGTGCCAGTAGCCAGACTAAGTTCTAGCTGGGCTTCAGTTCTAATTTTCACTCTGCATAACTTCACAATATCCCTGTAGTCCTCCTGAGTGGCCTGTCCCTTCTAAAGGACATAAACTCTCCTGTTTTTCCTGAGCTCCAGCCGTACCTCTCTGTTCATTTGGGCTGGTTTTCTACGCTGCCAGCTGGTCTTTTGGCACATGAGGATGGCCTGATCCTGAGCCTTTAGCACTTCCTTCTTGAAGAATGTACAGCCCTCCTGGATCCTTTGCCCTTCAGGACTGACTCCTAAGGGACTCCTAATTCTCCCTCAACCAGCCTCCTAAACAGATCAAAGTCTGCCCTCTGGAAGTCCAAGGTAGCAGTTCTGCTGACCCCCTTCCTTGCTTCTCCAAGAATGAAAAACTCTTTTAATTTTGCAATCATTATGCTCTTCAACCACCCCATCACCCACCAGCCCTTTTCTGTTCACAGTCATCAGGTCCAGCCAGAAGCCTTCCCTAACTGGCAAAAAAAGCACAAGAAACCTGGAACTTGGGAGTAATTAATGATTTGAATAAAAATAATAGCAAAAAAAGAAATAATCGCAAACAATGAAAGGTGTGGTTGACAGTCAAGTTACATCAGAGTGTTTTCATGACACCATTTCAGGTGTAAATAAAAGGATGGAACACAAATACTTCTAGAAATATTGTTTCTGTCTCTACAAACGGAATAATTCGGTACTGAATACAGTGGTGGAACTCGACAGTACAAAAGGTATTTCTTGGGGCTTTTTATTTGTTTCCAGTGCTTTGTCTAATCATATTGTGCATGCATTTCTCTAAGACCTAAAATTTTTAACAGCATAAGTTTTGTAAACATGAAGGTCCATGCTAAACACAAGTGAGTTCTTACTTCTGACCTAAAGAATCATAATCTGAATTTTGTATTTGATGGTAGCACTTTTTTTTAAGATCAGGTTTATGTTAGAGGCATGTGTGTGCAGGTTTATATTAGAGGTTTGTGTGTTCATGTTTATGAAGGTTTGTGCTTATTCAACTGGTCAAATTGCTTTTTACATCCCTGACTATCTCCTTTGCTTGCTGTGGACTCTGTGGATTATGGTGAGGGCAAAGATGATCAGCTGGAGACAGCTCATAGTTGAACTTGGGCAGGAAGCCAACCATGTTGTCAGCAGATGTTTTGCGGTATGTGGGTCACTAGGAATAATCTAAGTATATTTTTTCCCCCTTTTCATCACTGTAAAGACCCTCAAGCTGGCAACTAGAAGCACAGCTCTTCTACCCCAAAATATTTGTTATTTAAATACAGTAAATTGTTAGTCTCCTTTGGGATTTGTGTAGCAAGCTGAACAACTGTTTTGTCAGAAAGGTGCACATGGTGTGTGTGCAGCTATGCCACGGTAGCACACTGACCTGGATTGAAAACGTTTACATTTCTTTGAGAGGCTTGGAGTTGTATAAACCTGAGTGGTAGCATGCTCATATGGACCTGGAATCTTTGCTTGCATTTTCACAATGTCAGTCTCCTCTACTGGAAAGTAATTTCTCTGATTTTTTAGCCAGGTCCTGTTGCGATAGCTTGCAAAAGGCATTTTGAGAAGCCCTCTTCTATCTTGCGTGCCCACCCTTCTTTATGCACCCATATCTGTCAGGAACATACATACATTCATGTATATTTACATAAATACACACACACATATATATGTAGATCTTTCTCTGGTGTGCTGCCTAGATGTGGTAATTATGGGAAAGAGGACGGGAGTTCTCTGTAACTGGTGCCCCAGCCTCTGCAGATGATATTTTGTCGCCCTTCCCAGTTCACTAAAAGCAAAGACTGATTGTAAAGAATCTAAACTGTGCAGTCTTTGGCCACTGATAATAATAATGATTTCTATCTTGCACACTTGGATCTCTTCCCCATGCATGTGCATGAAGGAGGTGGAGGAAAGACTCAGTGATTTGTACAGATGCATTCTGGTAAAACAAGTGACCAGTCTTGAAGGAAATTTTATTTCTTGGAGGCTTTTTCAAAAGCTGATACCATATGGGATTATTACTTCTGAGGTTTCATCACCATGAAGTGCTGAGACTTACAATGTGGCCATTAGCTGAGAAGCAGGTTTTAGTGTCAACAAGTGCGGTCCTGCTTATCCTGTGATCTGAAATAGGAGGAGATGACAGCTACCTTCATAGCCCCACATCATCAGCTGGTGGGATCTGGGGCACTGCCCCAGGGGGCACATGACTCAGCCCAGGGTGTTAACAGTAATCATGAGGGCTGTGACACCGCTACTTGTAACTGAGGAATGCTTTGTAGGAACCTTGCCTGGGCACTAGCAGGACTGGAACATTAAACTCCCCCACCCCTAGGAGGAAAAGGAAAGTTTTTATTGGTAAGAACTTTAGCAGCTGTCCTGCTTGCTGAGCAGCATGGAGGTAGGCAACCATGTCAGACACAATTACTGCTCCTTTAGTAATAATCCCTTTTTACAGACAACCAGTGAAGTGAATTATAAGCCCGCTAAGCCAGATATAACATGCTCAGACCTAGGCAACGCTTTGCTTTCTGGGTCCCCTCCAGCTCTGTTGCACCAGGGAGAAGCTGCTGAAGGAGTCAGCATTCCATGCTGATGTGCATGCTACAGTCACCCCTTTGTAGCAAGAGGCTGAAGAAGGTGGCGGAAGGAATATGTGGGAAAAAATTCACTTCTCTTGGCCACCGTAATGTGAAGCGTGAGAGGATGGTGGAAGATATTGGAAGCACCTTTTTGTACTCTCTGCTTGTGCCTCTCTTCTCTGAAGTTCCATTCCTCCCCAGGCAAGCTGCTCTTCCAGCTGATTAAAAAAACATAACCCGGCAGTCAGGAGGGGTGTCCTTTCTGTCAGTTGTGAGGCAGTTGTCACCCCATCCTTCCCCTTTTTGAGTGTAATGCAGGCTGTGAGAATGAAATTTCAAACGTTACAGTGCTGTAGCCGCTCTGTATGTGTAGAGAAATTGGAGGATTAAGCGTGAGAATGACTGAGTGGAAGACTCTTGTATAGAAATGACAGATGCCCTGGTTTAAAAGGTGACAATTTGCCTATGCAGTGAAATGGTTCTGTCAAGGCATCAGGAAATTTGGGGACTTGAGTGTAGAGAAGGAAGCATCTGAAAACACAGTCTGCCTTGAGCTTCTGAAGTAGCCTCCGAGCTCCAGAACTGATGTTTTGTAATTTTGCCTTATCATCTGCTTGGGTTTATCATGGTGGTAATAGGGATAATGACAGAGAGTCAGTCATTTCCACTTAGATGCCAGTTTTTAAGTAATAATAAGCTCACAGCGGGTTCGATTTGGTCTGTGCTGAGAGTACCTGGGGTTATTTTCCCTTTGCTTTCTCATGGTAAATTATCTCAGCCCACCAGGGCCAAGCTGATTTTCTTGCTGTAAAAACAGAGAAGACGAACATGCAGCACTGCACCGCGCTGTACACTTAGCTGCTTCTTCCTTTGTTGTTTCCTTTATGTTATTTAGGAAAAGAAAATTCTCCAAGCCACCCATTATGGTTCAAATCCAGGTCATAAAAAATAGTGTAAACTAATAGTGGACTGTCTCCCCTAGCCCTCTCACCCCATGCATCTCTCCCCTGTATTGCAATCCCTAATGGGAACATTTAAAACCAGTGCTTATGATAATGTCCTTGTTCCCATGGACACCACAGTGCTGCAGAACCAAGATTAATGGAGGACCATTGAGACTGGTCCTAAAAGATTGTCCCTCTTGTGTATTATGGTCTGTCATGCTGCATCCATTAACAGAGGAGCGGAGGGTCCTCATCGTATTGGTATCACTGGGACCAAATCGAGCTACTACAAGATGGCATTTCCATAGCACATCAACAGATCATTTCACCACTGCTTAAGGCATCGTAAATTGGACTTATAGCTCAGCTGCTGGCATAAATAAGTCCCTTTGATAGTTAGTGGAAGACGTTATGACACTCCAGGGTACAGGAGGGGACATTGGCACTGTCATTTTTTTTCTCTAGCCCTGGCACCCTGGTGCCTCTGATCTTTCTGAAGATTCAGGGCACGCGCTCTTCATTACGGTTTGGGCACCAGGGACTTGTTTTTTTTGCAAGATTAATGAGCGCCACGGAAATTCTCCAGCGCATCTCGATAATTAAGTCTTTGTTTATCAAAAAACAAGTTATATTAGGAGCAGAAAATTCGCAGTAATTATTCATAATTCTAACAATTCAAGTATAGCTACCTCATTTGCCTGGGTAATTCTGCTTTTTAATTTCTTGCATACATTTGCATATTAATTTTGCCCGTCGGCTGCAGCAGGCTTTGACAGTTTGTTACTATATGATGGTTTTCACAGGGGTGCGACTCAGTTGGGTGGCATTTCGACTGGGTGCAATGATAAATTATGAATTTTCTAATTTGCTGCATAATGAAGTAACCCCTTCCAACCCAATTAAAAAAAAAAACACAAACCAAAGATGGTGTCTTTTAAATAATATTTCCCAGGTATTTCATCTCTCTGGTTTTGTTGTTGTTTTGCAAGCATTTTTTTTTTTCTCTTAAAAAGCAGATGACTGCATTTGCAGCCTTTCAGAGTGACTGTGCCTTTCCATACATCAAACATGATTCATGATTCATGTATCCCCAGACTATATTCATGCTGTAAATTGGCCACTCCTCAACCCTCAGGGCAATCACGGATGATAGCAAAGAAGTCCTGGTTTCTTCTCTGATGTCCAATTTGGGCTGTAGTGATCTGTGTGTATGAGTCTGTCTGTCTGTTTGTCAGGGAGCAGGGATTTCAAATGAGGGAAATAAATGATGTGTGTTTGTTTTACATACTTGCTCGAGAGGCTGTACTGTTGTAAATTAACTGCTAAACTACTGTGTGGGTTTCCTTCTAATTTCTTAAAATGGCTGTAGAAATAAATATATAGGTATTTATTACTTCAGCATTGTAAAAAAGGATCTGTGGAGACTTAATTTGTGGGTGAGAGATAAGGGATTTTAGTTCAGTATTGTTAAGTGTGTTCAGTACATTTGGTAATTTTATGCTCATAATGCAGCACTTAGAAAGCACAAGTATTGCCGGGTAAAATTTGTGGTGTTTCATTATACAACTGCAGACGGGCAAAACAGTTTAGAAATACTGTAGGCCTGATGCCATCCCGACTTTAAAGAATTTGAAATAACCCAGCCAATCTGTTTAGCATGATGCAAATATTGTAATTATACAATTATGCTGCATTTTTAATATAGAACAATTCCTATACATTTTGTTGTCTCTTAAAATTTTGCATTATTAAGAAAAGCCATGATTTTATCAGAGGCTCCACCACAACCACATGGCAGTATATCATGGGAGATTTTGACATTAATACCCCACAATCAAGCAGCAGAGAGCACACAACATTAATGCAAAAACCCCACAAAGTGCAGATTACATAACATTAATTCTGCACATCCCCACAAGGCAAGCGAGGAGCCCTCTATGCTACCCTCGCCCAGCCTGGCACTGCACAAAGCCCCGGCACCACCTTGCAGGAGCACAGCAGAGCTGCAAAGTGCCGAGCGCTGCCATTCAGCCCTGTCAACATTATTATAACACACAGCACACAATGTGAGTCTGGCACAACTGGGCAACGTGGAGCCCAGTGATATTATAGCATAATCACACAGCTAAATTCATGCCTACAGTACGGAGCGAGCAGCAATAATACTGAGCACAATGCAGGATTGTCACAACATATAGTAAAGGCATTCGGTGCAGCCACAAAGTGTGGTGGCACATTCCATGTTTAAACATAAAAGCAGAGCAGGCTGTACTCAGCACACAGACGGTGCAGAGCTCTCACCACAGCTGTATGCCCACCCCAGAGCAAGCATGAGCACCTACAGCCAAACAACCACAGCGAAATGCAGGAAGCAGCACTGAAACACAGCTTTCACTTCTCTGGTACAAAACATGGACCCACAGCACAAGTTCATAATAAACCTCAAATAAATGCGTGACATGTGCACTCATTACTGCATGATTTAACTGTGGTGAGTGATACTACAGCACAGCTGCAAAACACTTTGCTTCATACAATCCTAAAAGTAATATAACTTTCTTCAAATATACCAAAGTAGTTTGAAAGAGAACACCTTGTTACTTATTTCTATTAATCATGAGAAAAATTCCTTACAAGATCTTTTACTAGTGGAAAGTGCAGCTTTGTCAAAATCAGGCTTCTCCATAGTAATGTCTTGGTTTAATGACACTTTGACAGAAGAGGGGGTAGGTTTCTTGTGGTTTCTTCAATATTAACCAATCAATTAGGCTTTTTTCATTTTTGCCTTCTTTTCTTTGAATTTTTGTGTGATTAAGAAGGTTTTTTAACACATCAAAATTGTCCAAATTAGTATTATATTAATGTTGATGGTTAACCTCAAATTTCCCCCCAAATTTAACTTTGTGGTGAATGCAGTTGTTTGATTCTGAATAGGAACAACTTTTTTATTAATACTTTTTTTAAATATGTAAGAGAAAAGTCCTGTCTCAGTCTTTTTATGAAGGTGAGTGCAAATCCTTGCAAGTGCCTAAGTGAAACTAATAATAGTCCAATAAGTCATAGAGTTCCTCAACACCACAATTAGTGCAGCAAAGACAAAATGCCAAATATTTAGCTGCTGTGATAGTACTGAAATTATATGGTACATCCTCAATAACAAGTTCCCCTCCCTCCATAGTCTTTGATGGAGAAGTGTCAGTCTGGAGGGTGTCTGTAGCTTGGGCTGCCCCATGGGGGAGCAGAGTGGTACCCCACAGTGTGAGGCTGACAGGGTGCAGCACTGGGGAGAGCCAGTGTGAACCCATATGTCACTGCAGGGCAGTGTCACTGTGCACCAACCCAGCCTTGTTTTCTGGTGTCTGCTCAGCAAAACATTAGAACTGCATAAAGGGAAGTGACTGATCATTAAATGCATGCTAATAACATGAGCCTTTTACTGAAAACATCAATATACTCCAGTAAAGTGCACAGTTAGTACATGGCAATTAATATTTATCTAATCTGATTTATACTGGGGCTTTCTATAATGCCCACTGCTGTATCATGTATGCTATGATCAAATGCAGCAGACATACATAGTGAGGCATCTTCCCAGACTTCAGTCTCCTCCCTTCCCTCATTCTCTTTCACTTTGTTATTTATTATTATTCAAATTTATACATCACTAAACAAAAGAGCACTCATCCCAAGCCACTGATAAACTCTTAAAAATACATCTCATAAAATGAGCAGACTCCATAATTATCCATGGATAAAAATGCAACAGCAACCATGTGACTACACTAAATTTAATAAAAATTATTAGCAAATCACCACCAGAGTTCCTTCCAACCATTTCTTTGCTCATCTTTTGCCAATGAGCTATACAGAAAAGAGTGATTTTGCACTGACACCTGAAGGTTGTTTTGAATCAAAAATCAAATGTATTTGAAGTGGTAGATCGTATCTGGGAAATGCCCTTTCCTTTTAGTACCTGTACTGATTTCTTTGGGAGACAGCAGTGATAGCACAAGTGTATTGAACTAGTTCATGTATCCATTTGGGTGTAACCTGGCAGTATGGCAAAGCTACTGTGTGAGTATGGGTGACTCAAGATGATTAAATAAAATTTTAAAAGTTTTAATTCTTGAGTGAAGCCATAGCCTTAGAAGCAATGGTCATTTGAGATAAGAGATCAGTTTAAAGCCAGCCTCATATACCTTCTTCAGGTGGAGGGTAGAAACTTTCTGATGGAGACTCTGTGTCTGCCCTGTTTCAGTGCTTGGTTGTTTCAACAGCTACAGTAACCCAGGGCTTTCTGGTGAGGGAGACATGGAAAGATCTGGGACATTCTGTTCTGGAGAGGGGCACTTGCACAGAGACTGACCTCCAAACCTTTGTGACCGGTTATGATTTATTTTCTATTGAGTATCTTCTGAAGAGACTGGTGGACCAGCAAGGAGAGGTCTGTATGTGTTTCTGGAGGAGGAGGAATGGTATAGCTAAAATATGTAATGGGCTTTTGAGGCATGAACCTTCTCACAGTGGTTCTGGTGGACTTCGTAGGATAGGAAATGCTGAACTTGGGATAGTCTTGGACATACTACATTTTGGGAGTGGTTCATGTAGGGGATTATCTTGAGATCCAGGTAATGGTTGTTTCCTGAAAAGAGAGTTGAGGGTCTAAAACAAAACCCAAAGATGAGATAATTATCAATGAGTGTGGACTTTCGGGTTTCCAGTGCCCAAGGGCACATTCTGAACTTTTCTGAGCTTTTCTATAACATTGTAGAGGTACCTGAATTGCCTTAATCCTTTGCTGATTTCGTGAATTACATTTTCTCCTCTTGTGGAGAAGGGTTAGCGGGTTTGACATTCACTTAAACTCATTCCCTACCATTTCCTGACCTGAAATCTGTTTTCAAAATTGGCTGTGAGGTGAGCCTAGTTTAGGGATTTAACTCTGTAGACCAGTCTTTCATGGACCATTTCCTTTCCCTATATCTTAAGCCTCTGTGTTTGACTATTACAAATGCTTCACTGTGTGGCTCACTGTAGGTGTTCCAAATAAGCCAGCCTTTTTGTAGGAAGTTAAATACATTATATTCCCTTTATATATTCCCATTATTTGAGAAGTGACAGAGATTGTTCTGCTAGTGTTTCTTCCTTCAAGATTCTGTGTTGCACTTCACAAGTGCTCTACTTTTGAGGTTCTGTAGACAAACACCAGGGCACCAGGGTTATTGGCTTGCAGGCAGTAAGACAGGGCCTCTTGTGTATCCTTTCATTGAACTCAACTGTTATGCATCTACTAGGTTTTCTTAATAGTGAGGAATATTTTGCTTGGAAAAAAGTATATCCATACACTATTCATGTAAAAAAGATTTAAAATTATTTACCACTGAAAACTGACTCTGACTCCTGAATTGTTAATAACAGTAAAGAAGATCAGCAGGATGTGTAACCCATCCACTTGTCTTGTTATATTGCTCCAGTATTCAACTGCAGATGTGTACATATAAAAATTGCTTCCCCACTAAAACCAGCTATAGAAACTTGTCCCTCCATTGTGGAAAGTAGAAGATAATGTATTTAGTACTGCAAGATATAGATTACTGAAAACTTGATGCCTAAATGTACTTCTATAACAATACTACTTCTTTAAGATAATTTTTATACTATTTTATAGTTACTGATTTACTATTCTAATCTAGATTCTAAAAGCTCTGTCTCAAATAGAAATGTGGATGAGGGGTAAAAACAAGATTTTTTTTTTTGTTGCTGTAGAAAACCTCAAACATTTTTATATCCTTCCTAAAGTCAAAATACCCAAAAGTCAGTGACATTTCAGGCGGTCATTTGCCCAAAGAAATAAAACTTTATACATTATTCCCCAGGTATTGCCATATCTGTAAAGTTTCAGCCTGGCTTGTCATTTTCTCTCATGTAGGTAACTATTGCTTACTCGTTTTAATTGCTATTCTTCCAGCTATAGTAGGCAGGGTGATTCCACAAATGATTGAATGGCCTGGGTTGGAAGGGATATTAAAGATCATCTAGTTCCAGCCACACCCCCCTCCCCCCCCACCTTCCATAGACCAGGCTGCTCAAAGCTCCATCCAGCCTGGCCTTGAACACTTCCAGGGATGAGGCAATTGCAACTTCTCTGGAAAACCTGTTCCAGTGCCTTACCACCCTCAGGGTAAAGAATTTCTGCCTAATATCTGTTCTAAACCTGCCTTCTTTCAGTTTGAAGCCATTCCCTCTTGTCCTTTATTTAGATGCTCTTGTAAATAGTCTCTCTCCATCTTTCCCGTAGGCTCTTTTTAGGTACTGCAAGGCTGGAATCAGGTCACCCTGAAGCCTTCTCTTCTCCAAACTGAACAGTCCCAATTCTCTCAGCCTTTCCTCATAGGAGATATGCTCCATCCCCCTAATCAACTTTGTGGCCCTCCTCTGGACTTGCTCTGATTACTAAGTTTTGCTGCCATTTATTTCTGTTGCTAGGTGTACCACTCATCTGCATGAAATGTTTGTATTCCCTAAAAAAATTGCCTCAGAATTGTTCAGATAAAAAGGGTAGCAACTACTTACAAAGCTGTGGTAAAATGTAATTGGCAAATCAGACTGGAGTACTATCTTCCCTCATTTTTGTACAAATAGTTTTAATTTAGCTTTTTGCTTTCTAAATTAAGCATGTGTATTAAAAAAAACCCCACAAACAACTAAAAATGAAAAAAATGGATTTGAATTGCCAAAAGAAACCATTTAGTTGAAAAAAAATTTGCTATATGAGTATCTTGAAAGAATAAACCCTTCCACCACATTTATTAGCAAAACAATACTTGTAAATCATCTTTAGTGTGGCAACAATATGTTAAATATTATCAATAATAATTACCATATAGTTTATAATAATAATAAAATAAAGGACTGAAAAATTTTTAAATTACTGTCTGAAAAATATGCAAGACAGCAAGTTCAGAACCTAAAGCTATAAATACACAAGGGAATAGTTATTTAACATGTGCTGTAATTTGCACTATTTAAATCTAATATTAGAGCTGTGGCTTTTTTATGTCAAATCTGGAATGCTTCAGCAATGTTAGATAAAAATGGTCATTTCTACATTTGCTGAAATAGATTGTTCTATATATTATAAGAATGCCATGTAGATTCAATCCCTGTTAACTGAGATCTTTCTCATTATAGGAGTAGGACATAGAAAAAATGTTTTCATTTCCTTACATTCAGTAAAGACAAACTATGTTTAAGTTTCTGTAATTATCTGCAAAGACTGGCAACAGGCAATAAAGTTTGTCAAAAAGGATGATGTGCATTGACTTAACTCTCCCAGTTAATGGGTTTAGTCCCGTCTATTTTTCGTAACAGGGGAGGAAAAATTCAATATATAATTTTGTGTCATTTAGGGGAACCATGAATGTAGAATCAAGGGAAGGAAAGGGAAAAAATAATAACTGTTCAAATAATTTTAGCCTGAGAAGCAAATAGATTTGACTGCAGTGCCCAACCCCCCCAACTGTATTTGTGTACACTGATTCAGAGTTTAAGATTCAGATAACACTCAGTATTCAAATTTGTCATAAGCCATATGTGCAGGTGAGAAATTGCAATGTTCTGAACTGTTTAAAATTCATTTTATTTGAAACTGTGCTTCAAAACCAGAACAGTCCTGCTAACATTCTAAACGTCACTTGACTCTTTAATAGTATTGCTTGAGATATTTTGAGCAGAGCTAATTTTGAAGTACAGGTAGTTAGCTAGAGTTTAGACCCCTTGTCAGCTAAGCAACTTGTGTCACGTTTACATCAAACTTGATTATGATATTTGTTTTTAGTAGGAACTCATATGCATATCATTGCTTAATTTTATTTTGCTTATAATTAGGATGGCACACAGCAGTCAAAAAGAGAAAAAGCGCAACATTTTAAGTGTGTGTTTCTGTAACAGTGCTTTCTATTGATGTATTGGTGTATAAAAAGAATTGAGTACAGGGTAGGAAGGGACAGTACTAGTCTGCTGTTTTTATATAAGATATAAACCTAAGCCCATATTTCAGCACCCTGGGGTTTGCTTATTTCACTGTCTCATATTCTTGATGGCCAATTCTGGAGGTAGTTGTGAACCAAGAAAGTTTTGTGCTGAGGTTAGGTCTCAATGGGAAGCAGGGCTGCTGGGGTCTAGACAATCCCCATCCTGTCTATCTTCAGCATATTATCTTCTTTTCCCACCCAGCTTGCTAAAAGTTTTACAAGCCTATTGTTTCCGAGCCAGTGATGTACTTTGGAATAACCTTTAATTTAGCAGCCTGTCTTTATCAGCCCACAGTGCTTTTCGTTCTCCACAAAAGCAAACTGGTGTTCACTAACCCAAAAGCTGTGGCAATACTGAGGAGAAAAACCAAGAAAAACAAAGCTGATTAGGACAAGATTTGCTTTCAGAGAACCTATTTCTGTCACAGGGGGATGGATAAATAAAATAATGTTTCAATAATTTATGCAGTGTGCACAGGGAAAACATTGGAAATGTGAAACAAAAACGACATGTAAAGAACAACAGAAGTTGATAACCGCTTTAATCAACTCAGGTGATAATTCTAAAATAAATGGAAATATTGCTCCTGTTTTCAGCTCATGAACGGCAAAAGATTTTTGGTTATGTATCCCCCTCCCAGAAGTTCACTGCAGTCTTATTCTTCTCACTGCAATGTGGGACCAGATGAGGTGTGGCCATTACTTAGATATGAACTCTCTCCTTATCACCAAGGGGCAGCATGGGCTGGTGGTCAGCCTGAAGCTGGAGGAAACAGGCACCTGGCAGTCAGCCCTCAGCTCAAGACTCATTTTGGGAGCACAGTTAAGTCAGTGCTTTACTTTCTCCGTGCCTCAGTTTACCTGCCTGTAAGAGAAGGGATTTATCTGCTCCCTTGGGGAATCATGATGTGTAAGGAATACAGAGATCATGCTCTGGCAACTTTTAAATCATTGCTCTCCCTGCTGAGTGATGAGCACCTCTGCCTCCTTTTCTCTCCTTGAGCTCTGCACATCTTCTTGGCCACAACATTTGCCCTCAGATTACTGTCAGCTCAATATAAAAAGAGAAGAAGTTGCTATGGCATCAACTTAGTGCTCACAGAGAAGGCAGAGACCAGCAAGCAGGGCTGCCTGGGGCCCTGGAAATGGCAGGAAGGCAGCCAGGAGGGCTGGGGGTGACACTGGGGACCCACACCTGCCGCCGCTCTGTGCAGGGGTCGGGGTCTGTCAGTCCCTCAATACAAACCCTGAGTGTTGGGCTCTTGCAGGAATTTTGTGGAAGCATGCTATTGTTTTGCAAGAATTCTTTGTGCTGGCTGCTTGCTTTTGTTGGCCTGCTGAAGGCGGGGTCAGGTCACTTGTGTCACAACCCCAACACAGCGTGGAGGTGGGCAGTGGCAGTGGCAGCTGTGGGAGACTGGGGGCCCCGTGTTGGCTCAGAAAGGTCGGGTCCCAGATGACTGGGACTGGGAAGATGCTGGCATGTCACTGGGTGAGACTGCTGAAGAAGTTGAAGCCTCTTTTTCTCTCTCCCTCTGCTTCTCTTTCCCCTCCATTTCTGCCTGCCCCCCCTCCCACCAGCCCTTTGTCGACACTTGATCATTTACATCAAGTTGACATTCGCAGAGTTTACTCAGGGGTCTGTAATTGTATTCTTTCACTGGTTCTGCATTACCAACCATGAAAATGGAATCTTATCATCCCTGACCAATTTTTAATGTACAAAATGATTTGGCCGAGGTTCAAAGGGAGTCACAATTGAAATCAGGTGAATGATACATGTAGGGGTTTTTTTTCGGTTTCTCCGTTCCTTGATTTGATTTTTCTCTTAGGCATACAGGGAGATGTAGCTTATTTTTTTATATGTGTGTGTGTGTACAAGCTATATAAATGCATGTATATACTCTGCACATATATTGATGCACTATCCACCTATCTATATTTTGTGTATATATCACTCAAATTTACCTATTTGCAATGCAATGGATGACAATGAAGTTTGCTCTAATCCCTAAAAAGCAATCAAAGAATTGGAACAGGGTTAAAGCCTGCTGATAGTGCTCTGCGATTAATAGGACATTATTAAATAGCCCCCCTCCTTCAGCTCCTCTTTCCTCCACCCCCCTCCCCCACCATCTTGCCAGATGAAAAGAGGCCTGGGAGACAAAATAAATAAATAAATGAGGTTACATTTACATTATAAAGAATAGGGAAGAAAACAATAGGGAATCCTCCTCACTGAAAAGCATACCATTTCCAAAGGGACAGAGTCCTCAAAGTATGAGGGGGCAAAGGGGAGTTCCTGCTCTCAAATATCATTAGAATGTTTTTTATCTTTTGGCAGTTTCATATCGTGAATAATATGGACATTTATAACTCAGTCAAGCTGCTTCTTTCAAGAGTACAGTTCCTTAAGATCAAGGAATCTATCAACTTACATAGCTCCCTTAGCTATCTTATCTAAGTGCCTCACAAACAGGAATGTATTTATCCTCACAATCCCTGGGCAGAAGAAAAATGTTCTTGTCTCCATTTTATAGATTGAGGAGAATGACAAAGAGATTCAGGGCTTCAAAACTGTTTTTGGAGGGCCTGGCTTGAGGCACCCAGGACTTTCTACCTTTCCTCTTCTGCAGGAGCTGCTCCCTGTTTTCCTGCCCAGATGGTAGAGACCTTACCTGTCTCTTACCTGTAATGCCATCACAAAGCTGTTCCCAACCTCTCTCATTGGCCCAGTTCTGGCCAGCAGCATGTCCGTCTTCAGAGCCATCAGCCATTGGCTCCACTGGACATGGTGGGGAGCTTCCAGCAGCTTCCTCACAGGAGCCATCTTTGCGGCCCCCCTGCTACCCAAAACCAGGCTGTGCCAAACCAATACACTTGCTGAATGAAATGAATGGTTCCTGAAAACTATACTGAAGAAATGCCAGGTTTGACATTCCTCAGTGGCTGGCCATTTTTTAGGACCAGCAACTTCTTGACGTCATGCAGAGAGCAGGTGGCTATCCTGGGAACTGAACCTGGCCTTTTCCAATCACAGGATGCTGTTTCCTGACTCTTGGTAAGAGAGGGAATCTGCACTTGGAATATTGAAAGAATCAACAGGAGGGGCTTTTTGGTAAATGCTCAGGGTGGACAAATGATCTTCTAATTGCTTTATCCATAACAAGTCTGTTGTGGGAATAGGAAAGATCTAGTGTTTTTTCATTGAGATGTGTGTACAGCTTCCACAAAGGCAAACTGTTAGTGACAACAGAGCCAAAGTGGTTCCAAGACCTCTTAGGGTTAATATTTGGCGATGGGACACTGACATAACTGGTGAGAAAGTATATCTTTGGTGGGGATTTGTAGTGTTGAAATAACTGGTAAAACGTGCAGCATTCCAGGCTGCTGGTCTGGTGATGTCCAAGTCAAATGCCAGCTCTGGGAAAAAAATATAGCCTGAAAGTATGCTATGTGCTATGAAGTAAACCTTGTGGCTGAATTCTCATAAGATTAAGTGTGCTGTGTGTAATATCCATTTGTCTTAATTGGCAAGCTGAGTTATTTGATGTTCTTAAATAGATTTGCAATTTTAATCATATTTGGATTCTAGAGAAACTCACCCTGAAATATTTCACCACCATTAAAAACAAAGGGCTCCTTTAAGCAACCATCAGCTTCTCTAATTTTTGGTTGAACTCCAGAACTGAGAAGATTTCGAAAGTCGGTGTCCTCATGCCCTTTTTTTTTTTACTGTGAAATAAGAAGTGTAAAACCTGTGCTTCTGAAAGCAGCTTTGATATAAACTGTGACCTTCAGATAAAAAATGTTATGGGAAAAATTACAGATATCCCTGTAAACTGTGTGTCTATTAATGGTGATTTTAATGGCAAAATACAGACACCTCTTAAAGTTCTCATTGAAGTGCTTCTTGCTCGCCGCATACACTATTTCTCATCTCACTTGTGTAGCTGTGATTTTATACTAAAGACTAGAGATTAGCCTGACCAGAACGAAATTATTGTTCATCTCCCAGATGTATTCAGATAGTGTTTTGATGTTTTGTGGTGAACAGTGTTACTAAAAAGGATTTGCATACTCCCTTTGGAGTTGTTCTGGCAGGGTGGTTTTCCAGACTGGAGTCAACACATTGTGCACACAACAACTCGGAAAATGCAGTTATTTCTGTACTTCAGAAGTATCCAGTGACAGATCTAAAAATGTGATGATGGTTAAGCACTGGCTCAAAGATGACAAAAATCAAAGGAAGTTCTTCTATGCAACGCTTCATTTCCGTAGTCTGTGTTCTTGAAAAAGTGCATGCTAGTGACAGAAGTAGTGGGCTAAGCTACTCCTCTCATATATAAACCTTGTAATAAGAGAAATCAATAAAACTGCAACTGTAAATAAGGTTTTCCTTGATGCAAAGAGAAAGGCAATGTTTTCTAGGGAATGGGAAACAAAACAACAAGTAATTCCTCCTTGGCATTCCAGACAATGCTTGGCATGATTGGTGATAGTCCTGAGAAACATGTTTGGGAACAGCTCTCTTTTTTCAAAGGAAAGCTTTGGATCTTGTTTATTTGTGGGGGATAGGAAGCTCATAGAAACACGATAATGCATCTATTTTAATGTCATCTTCATGAAACTAAAATAATGTTATTTCTGCTGAGCAAAAAGAGTACCAGAGAACAAAGATAGATTCACTAAGATACTGGGAAGGTGAGAATTGTTCATTTTCTGTATTCCTTAGCCTGGCACTATGTATGCTACGTGGCCTCACAATGTCCATGTGTGCTGAAGTTTTGTTGAGCGTATTACAGACAAGAGACAAACTTTACACATTGGCAAACTGGCCATGAGTGACTTCAACAAAATCATTGCCAGTAACCTGGGAAACTGAAAAGACAGTGCTGCTGGTGGCTATAAGGATGATGATGGGTCTGATTCTGGCAAAGGTGAGGTGGGTTGTGGATTTCTGAGGTATTTGTACAAATATTTAGTTAATTTGATCTTGTATTCTGATATTTAATGATCTAAGTATGATTAAAGACTTTAACTTTCTTTTGTCTTTCCTGTGGTACAAATCCTTGAAATGATATAAAAAAATTTAACACCGATTTCACTGTTTTAGGTATGATTTCAATATGATAACTTCTTCATTTAGCTTTACTGTAAAAATGATTATGTATATAGCATATCATAACTCAAGATGGTCTTCTGGTTTTGGTCACAGTGATATAGAGGATGGTAATATATAGCGTTTGTTAAATAAGAATGAGATGAAAATTTATTACAGGCTGTAAGTATCATAATGAATACAATAAAGTCTGCTTTTAGCTGTTGATTTTTATTATTGTAGGATCACCTGTATCACAGGAGCATTCCTGACATTTGCCAGAGTTAGAAAGATTTATCCTTGGGCTAAAGGGAAATGCCACAGGCAGAAACTGTGATAAATTGTGAGAGTTTTTCACAGTAGATTATTTAGAATTAATACTAAAAGAAAGGCAACTGTTTAGAACCACTACACCCTCCAACAAATCAGTTCTGGAATCAAAACATCATGACTAAAACTACCTCCTTAACCACTTTTACTTTAGTTTGGAGGAGCTGTGAGTGAAAAAGAGGAGCTTGTTAATGAAATCTCAAAAAAAAAAAGGCAGAATTGCAGGTAATTAAATTATCTCCTTTGGGATACTGTAATTTCACAAGAGATGTGTTAATCTTTGGAGAAAAGTAAGCTTGAGAGTTATCCAGAAAAGAAGTAATGAAACTCAAAGTTAAAGCTAGCACAAACATTCTGATACAGCTGATAGAATACAGACAATTTCACAAAAATTGTTTTGTATATAAACTTAAATTTTTTTAATGTCATTCAGCATAGAAAGGTATCTAGAAATCAAAACTGATCAAAAATTGAGGTTTTTTTCTCACAAATGATATATCAGCATAAGAATATCAAAACACAAAAGCATTGGGGAAATAAAACTTTCAGAAATATTGCCTTTGCAGAAGGTAAAGTGTTTGATTTTTGTATTTTCAATTATTTCATCATTAAACTGCAGCTGCTGAAAATCTTACTAGAATTCCAGTTTGGATGTGTGATGGCTCAGTCAGCTCCATATATTGGGTTCACAACTGAGTTTCATTTTCTGTGATGCAATTGCTTGGGGCTGTACATACTTGCTTAGGGTTTTTGTGGAAGGAAGAAAAAAACATGGTTCTAAATCTGTTTCAGCTTCTTGCCTAAATCAGAATTGGAGCATGCATTGATTACAAAAGCATGAAGGCAGAGCAGCCCAGAAAAATGTAATCAAGGTAGGGAGTTAAATCTTACTTTTTTGTTTCTGCAATGGAAAAATATCTACTGATTTGGGGGAAAAAACCATAATAATTTTCCAAGAACATTTTAGGAATTCAAACCAGACCACATGTGGGCAATGTCAGAAAACATGAGTTGCAGTCAGAAATTCTGATATTCCTATCCACAGTCAGGTATAAAGTGTGTGGCTTCTCCACTTGTTTTTTTGAGGTGGTTCTGGTTGTGAATAGAAGCAGCCAGGACCTTCGGGAGGTTGTCCTTTCCATGCAGGTGGAACAGGTTTGGGCTGCATTCCTAGGGCAGCTGTATTTTATGCACTTGAGTAGGCAATTTCTTGCTGAGTTGAACCACACATATGTTACTTGCTATTGTCCATGAATAACTTTGGGAAAGGTATTGTAAGTCTATCCACTTCCTAATTCTTCCTTTTTCCTTCCTTCATTCTATTTGCACCTAGACTGTTTAGTGCTGTCATACATAGAATTGTCTTTGTCTAGGTTTACATAACATATCTATTATTGGAATTTCATAGTATTTAGAAAAATATCTATTTGGGCAAATATTAGAATAATTTGTAGTTTAAGATTTGGGATTTGGAAGTATTAATAAATAAACTGAGAAGCAATTGAGCATCTGTGAAATGGGAAGCAATTTTCTAGGACATGAGAGATGGGTATCAGAGAAGGGCTGTGAGCTGAGCCCCAAGATGCTTTGCATAAAAAAAGTAGTCTGATTAAACAACTTGTAAATATGTTCTTAGATTTTGGCTTTGTATTGTCTCTCAAAGCCTTTTATCAAACAGGTACATTTCTTAAATCAAATTACTTGTCCAGTGCCCAGAGCACTGGAGACCAGTCCCGCTGCATCTGAGACCAAAGCTGAGTTATTTTCTGGCCCTTGTCAGGTCTAAAAGTTTGCAGACTTTAGTTACCTCTGTGCAAACCCTCTGCCACCAAGAAATCAATGCAGAAGACACTGGATTTTTACTTCTGTGGAGCAGAAATGACAGTAGCTACATGCAGTGAGCAGTGTGAACTTATTGGCTTTTCTTTCTTTGTTCTGAGTAGAACCAAGTCTGAAACACCCCAAGAGGCCACAGTTATGTGGAACGGAAGTACTTCTCTCTTTCCAACTTCCAGTCAAGCTTGGGTGTGCATGCCAAGAGTGTAATCTGTTGCTGCTTTTTATATCTTACTCATTATGTGAGACACTGTCAAGTCAATGTAATATCAAACCAGAGGTTTTGTAAATCAATGGTGTATAAAGCCTGGCAGCAATAGAAAAACATCCATGACATTAAAAGAAGTCTAGGGGAATCTTAATTTTAAAGAAGCAGCATTGCTCTGCACTGTTTGTTACTCAGACATCGCCGTATATTCATGTGTGAAAAAGAGGCAGGGAACCTGATTAGAAGTAAGCACAATCAAAAAAAGTGCGATTGATCTCCCCTTCCTTCAGTCTTTGAGATACATACAAAAATTAAATAGAATGTGTACATGAGGAGATGTGACTTTCCTGTGATAATCCTATGCCTTTTGAATAAAACTGAGATATTTCTTTTTTTCTTTATATATAAATGAGATTTCTAGTCTTTATGTCGTCATCGCTTTTCTTGCAAATATTTTCTACTACTAGTGCATTTGCAAAATTCAAAACAATTTTTGGCCTCCAATTCTTTAGATTATTGAAGGTGCTATTTGGAAAAGGAAGGAACCAATCAGAACTTCTGTCTGGGGTTGATCAAGAAGGTTTAGAGGTCTTCTGGATGTGTTCAGTGTTGCTGTTCAGTTAATCCTGAAACACCTTGCAAGTCAAAGCAGTAGCATCCAATAGATCAATGTATGTGGTGCTGGGGCCAAACTTTATGGATACCCATGAGAAATACCTAGTTAAAGTAACAACTCTGTTAAGTATCCATACTTGACTCTAGTGAGAACCTTAATGTACTTTAAAAATGCTTGTACAGAACTGGAGTTCAGCTCTCTCACAGATAGAGTTGATTGCACCCTTTGTTTAAAAAATACAGACTTTTAAGTACCCTTTCCCCTGAGAGCTTCTTTCTAGTTATCAAGCCCTTCCATTCTACTTTTACTATCTCATTCCTTCCATACCAGTTTCCCAATCAGTCGTGTTTCTTTTCCTCTTACCCACTTTTTCTCTGATCTCTATTGCCACCTTGAAGCTGCTCACTCTGCCTCCTTTTGAGAGGCTCAGGAAAAAATTGGATTTTTGTCTACTTTTGATTGCTTCAGGTGTATTAAAACAGTTGAAAACACAATGTTAAAATGGAAGGGTGGCCAACCAGAAAAGCTTCCATTTAATCAAAACATATGGAAAAAGGAACTTGGTTAGATACAATGGTGACTGAATCTACTAGAGGCTCAAATACTTCAAATAATTTTGCTTCTCAAGATACCTACTGCTTCCAGGGAGATGCACAAAGCTAGCTGCAATTTTATGGAACCCCACAAGTCAATTATTTTGATGACCTGCAGTAAATTATTTGGATTTTGCTGATATGCAGTAAATTATCTGCATTCACCAAATGTTCAGAGAGTTTAAAGACAGAGAGATAGTGCTTTATGTTGTTCTCCATGTTCTTGTCTCTATAAACTGCCTCAGTGCTTATCCAGAAAATGCAGACCTCTGTGGACAGTTCTTTGTTTGGAGTTTTAATACTCTTAAATAAACTCTTCCTATTAGTAGATCCTAGTGACATCAGACTGCTGTACCATGTTTAATTGAAAGTGGCAAGCAAACACTGTACAACTGCTTCTAAAATGCCTGGGAGCTATTTGAAAGCTTTAGCATGTTAGAGGGAGAAATGGCCTGGTTCTATCTCCCTTTCTTGAGGGAAGGGAGTGGGTATTGAGAGGGAGAGAAAATTAACCTTTTTGTGCTCCCGAAGTGCTTTGTCTATGTGTCTTTAGCCTTTGGTATACTACTAATTTTTGGAGTGGTTGAATTTCCGTGGATACCCTCAGAAATTCATAATGTGATTAATGTGTCAATAATGTGATTATCAAAACAAGCAACTACTTGCTAACTGACAGTGAGTTTGTTCAGGTCCTATTTATTTGTAATTGGTTCTAAGAGGGTTTGACTGTACTAATGCACTTGTTTGTACTGTCAAATAATGTACTATGTGTGAGAGACCAAGAGACCAAGGTAATAGCCTTAAACACTTAAACAAATTTAGGAAAGGGCACTCCCTATTCTCTGTACTGAGACCTAAATGGCAGCCTGGTGCCAACAGTAAGGAGTGACATTTACAGCATCTAACAGTTAGAAAACCTTCAGATAAGCTACCCTTGCATTTCCTGGTAGGAGTCTTTCTTCCAAGGAAGATCACCTTTAGTAGGTTAAGAACTTATTTATTTTCAGGCTTTAATATAAAGGAAGCATGAGTTTTGTCACTTTGAAATATTTTTAAATGATATTTAAACACTTTATTCACAATATTGGTGGGGGATGCATGTAATAAATCAGTGCTCTTTTTTTACCGAGAAAAAAGCCTGGTAAACAGAATAGTTGCCTACTCAAATTCATTGATCTCTTTTTGCATCACATCTACTACTTTCAGGCTTTATCCTACAGCTGATTAAATCTATTAGAGAGGTTACTTACCTGCCTAAGTATTGTGTTTTTAGAATTTTGTGATGAGTCTGTAATTAATCTGGTGGTGCAGCTTTGGCAATTTTCCATACATTATTCCAAATGGCAAAAGGTAGCAAGTTTACTGTATGGGACCATGGCTATTTAAGCACTTTTTAGCATCCTGATACTGCAGGACTTATAGCATCATTTCATATAGAAATGATGGAGCTAAATGTTCCTTTAGCCCTACTGACATCAAATTAAAGCCCCTTTTTTCCTGGGAGATAATTAGTTGATAGCCCCATTGAAGTTCTAATTTATTTTGCAAGAGAAGCCTATAATTGAACATTGTTCCCACCCAATACTGAGCGCAAGTGGTTTTTTTTTGTTCCAGCAGTACATGCCTCTTCTTAATGTAAAGTTATTGGTATTGCAGAGCAGCCTTTAATTTCTATCTAATATGTGGTCTTTTGTGGCCTATGTGTGTAAAGCACTACTTCACAGTCCAGAGGTGAGACCACAACTACTACACCACAAACCATTCTGGGACTGCAGTGTATGACCTCAGAGGTCAGTAAGTGGAGGATAATAGAGATGGAAAGGGGAAGATGGAGAGAATCACTTATAAAGAAAAAAGAGTAAAATAAATATCTAGAAGGATTTGGAAACTGTAGGCAATGAGACAAGAGAATAACTGCCTGGCATATTCCAAAGGGAGTATATTGGGTTTGTGTGGCCAGCTTCTGGTAGGGGGTGAGCTACAGGGCTGGCTTCTGTGGGAAGCTGTGAGCTGCTTCCCCCACGTCCAGGGCAGCCAATCCCAGCTGAACCCACCACTGTCTGAGCCCATCAGTTGATGCTGATAGTGCCTCTCAGACAATGTATTTAAGAGGAGGGTTTCAGCACAACTGCAACTCCAGTAGTAGCGAGGAGTGAGAATGTGTGAGAGGAACAGCTTTGCAGACACTCCAGTCAGAGTGAGGAGGTGCTCCAGGCATGGTGTAGACCACGGTGAGGCAGCTTTGCCCCTGCACCCCCTGGAGGACCACAAGGGAGCAGAGATCCACCTGCAGCCCTTGGAGGAGCCCACACTGGAGCAGGTGGGTGCCCAGAGGAGGCTGTGACCCTGTAGGAAACCTGTGCTGGATCAGGCTCCCTGTCCTAATCATGACCAAGGAAACCTCTGTCCAGCTGGGGAGGGCAGTGAGAGACCGGCTTTGGTGGGCAGCTGGCATCCAGCCAGCATCAACCCACCACAGAGGGATTATCAGGAATGATTACAGTCTAGCAAAGCTGTATCTACTGAAAAACATATTCTGTTGTTGAATTCTATTGTACTTGTAACTCTTTATTCAGGTGAACTATCCCACTGGCAGCAGACAGACTACTTTGAAAAGATTTCTGGACATAGTTTTCAGGCCTCTTAGACTGCAAAATTCTCTGTCAAGAAAATAAAATGAGGTTCCAGTAGGGAAAACATTTAGTAATGGTTTGGAGGAAGCCCTGAGTAATTAACTCTGGAGGATGGTCTTTCTGTGGAAGGCAGAAGACTTTCATGAGTCCCTTTCTCAAACAGTAGATCAGAGGTTAGGACTAAACTGAAGGAGTTGAAATTGCCCTAATACTCAGCCATGTTCTGACTCGGAATTACGGCAAGAAATAATTGTATTTTTTCTCCCCCCTGCATTGTGGCTTCAATTGCCAAGGGAGTGTGAACCACGGGGGAAAAATGTGCTCCAGCCAAGGTCTGGATCTGGATACAAGGGGCAGCAGGGGTCTGGCATGGGGCACAGTTCACATAGTCCATAAGACTATCAAGAAGGAACAGAAGTAGAGACATGCCTGATCCTCCTAATTAAATTACCTGTTGTTAGAAATTTAAATTTGAATGAAAGGTTTACTGACAGCACAACATTCTGAACTTGTGAAATCAGGAGTGACAATTCTTAACAGCAAAAATCCTTCGAAGGCTTAAAGGCTGAGTTCATTGAGGTTATTTTTTTTCTTTTTTTCCCCCTCTTTTCCCATCCCTGCTCCCTACCCCCTCTTAGTGGGCAAGAATCAAAACTTTAACTTTTCCCAGATTCACTTTGGAATAAAATCTTTAAAAAGGTAAGTTTTGTGAAAAGTAAAGTACAAAGAATACCCAGGTAACTGAGTTTTGGTTTATTTTGGGTTTTTATAGATCAAATTTGAATGGGACACATGGTGTGTCTCATTCTGATTCTCTCAGTCATCTTGTCCACATCATTAAACTGTCCAAAGATTTGCTTTTATGTGCTATTGAAAAGCCATGGGCTTAAATATAGTTGCAGTTTTGTTTTGGGACTGGAAACCATTACTGGAGCTATATTCAGAAGCCTCTCTCTCTCTTTCTTTAGCCAGTACAATCATTCTCTCAAAGACCTGTGTCTGGGATTAATATTTTATGCATGAAATGTTTCGCATACAGTAGTGACATAATAAGAAGAGGCATTGTATTAGTTTGTGCATGAAGAAGAATTGATTACAGAAACAGGAAGTGTGTAAGGACTTGTCTTAAGGTGCCATTTTTATTAACACCTAAGTTCATCATTTTAAGGCAAACATGGTTCATGCTTTTTAGTTTTTTTTATTTTAAATTTGCCAGGCCCTGTCTAAAGAGGTAGAACCCCATTTATTTGTGTTCTTCATGCATATCTTGCACAGAAAATAGCCCATGTGGAAAGACAGCAAACAGATAGCTGCAGCTGTTGCCACTTATGCTCCACAGCACAATTTTAGAAATTAATGGTTTCTAATCCCAAAAATAATATAGATACAAAATGGTGTTACATTCCAAACTGCCAGGCTGAAGTCCCTTGCTCTTATTTCATAAATATGTTTATAAGAGTCTGGATTAATCTCTTAACTGCAAGAAAAGCTTTAGTAATCAGTTGGGTTTTAAAGCTAAAGTTATTGACCTTTGGCAAATCATTGGTAGCCAGGGAAATACACTGAGGTATCTCTTTGTTGAAATATTTAAGACAATTGTAAGGCACCAGAGCTATTGTTAGATAAAGCTCCTTCTGGTCTTGCCATCTACTTCACTGGCTGAAGATAAATGTAAATGCTTTTGGCACTTTTGGGCTATTGTTAAAGTGCAGGAATAAAACATGCTTGTCTGACAATTGCAGGTTATTAAAGACTATTATATTAGTAATCCTTGGGAAATGGAGGTAAATCTCTCTTCAGTAGCAGCAACAGAATAACTTTTGTCTAAGATTTTGATTATTATTATTACTTTGTGGTTTAGTAAATCAATCTGCAAATTGTTCCTGACCTCAGATTTTCAAAAATCGTGAGTCAAATCTCTTTACTCCCAAGACATGCAGCAAAATATTGCCCTACCTGTTTTCAAAGGCTGTATTTTCAAATTCTTCTTTCCAATTGGGAGAGTTTATGCTTTCTGAAAAAATGATAGCAGCCTTATTAGCATGAGCTGTACTATAAAGAAGGTACCTAAAAATATCAATGTAATGGTAGAATAATGTGAATCAGATATGTTACTACATAAATATTTTATTTTACTAGATTCTGAAATTCATGTCAGATGGATAAAGTTATTGACAACAAATGTATAAGTTATGGGAGAAAAAAACAATAAATGACAACTTTTTTTCAGCACTTCTGATCTCCCACACTTCCAGATGAAAATGAAGAGACATGCTGGTGCATGGTGTATTTGAAAATCAAACCGCTGTTCGTATCTCACCTTATTACCAAAGCAGGGTGAGAGTGATGATGTATTGACAAATAAGATGCCTTCTCTTCCATCCTTCTATTCATGCTACATTAGTTTTACTCTCATCAGTAAATGTGTTATTAAGATAAGCGATATCCAAGATGACAGAGAAAGAGCTACTGTAGGGAGCTTGATGTTGCCAGGGTCATGCCAGTCCACTTGTTATTGAAGGCATATATGCATCTTCCTAGTTTTACCTCTTTAGTGTCTTTTTTGTTGTTGTTGTTAACCTTTAAAAAGGTTACCTATTCTATGTGCAGATAGTTTAGCCAAGATTTTATTACCTCAGTTGTCTTTTCTCTCTCATTATAGCTGCTGGCCATTGGCAGTGTAAGCGCTGTGTAGCCCTTTTTCCCCTCCAGCCCCTTAGCTCTCAACAGTACCCAAGGTCTTGCTTGTACCATCCTCGGAACTGGGAAGGAGAGAATAAAGATGTGTGAGAAAGCATCCTGGAGCTTGAGACATAGTGCTGCAGTAAGGGATATTGCCCTGCAGGCAGCAAAGCACCTGGAAGTTGTCTCATTAATTTATTATAGGACTTGGAAAAGGCTTGGACCTCTACTGCCTTCTACTTCTCCTTGGATCACATGAGAGAGTCACATGCAGCACATGGAGCAGTCAGAACAACGGGGCTTCAAACTTGCTTGAATTTTCAGACAAAAGACAAAAAATTAATGGGAACATGAGGGAAACATTACATGCTCCATTCACTTTGAATCCTGACATGATTATTCAGTTTTTTGGGGCAAGTTAGGGGATTGCTGTCTCCCAGCTCAGGCTTTACAACGCAGGGAGTTTAAACGTGTCCCATGTAATCTGGACATAGCAGCACGGAGGGCTGAGTGGACTAATGCAAACTGTCTTGAGGTCTGTCAGTGTGCTCCTGCAATCTGTGATGCATTTCAAAATTGGGAACTGCTTAAAGTCCATGGGTATTTTTTAGTTTTAAGATTTTTTAAATAAAGCACTTTGTGACCAAGAGCAGATGCAAATGGTAAGTATTTGTGAAGGAGATAGATAGACTTCCAAGAAAAACTTACAGTCTAAACACATTGAAGGGTCTCAAGCATTCTGCTATCTCATCAGAACAGATGTGAGAGAAACTTCAGAAAATAACCAGATTCATGGGCTGTGATGAAATTCATTATGTAGGCTCTTACAAACAGGTGAACCAAGAACTAGCTCAGATAACAGAAGGAGTAAAGTCAGGTTTTTGTTCTGACTGGCTGGGACAAATTGAGTATAATCTCAAGAAGCTTGGCCAGTTTGCCAGGGAAAATACAAGGCTGCATAATACATGATTTTTGAACACACCAAGCTGGAAAAGTAAAAAAAAAAATGTAGCAAACATAATAATGGTCCTAAGAAAAGATGATGAAAACAAAATCAGCTGTATCGACAATACAGAGCTGAAGTGCAAGAAGGAAAACCAGAAGGCTGGGAAGTATAGTAATGAGATGGGGTGTGTGTGAAATAACAGAAGAATGGAGAACTTAATTGCAGAGTACAAAAAATCAATCCATGACTATGATGAAGTTCCTGGAAAATAAATGATAGATTAGTATCAGGTTAAGATCAGATGAAGGGATTTAAAGGATGTATGGTGAGGAGGGCAGGAAGTAATTGCAGAGCACAGAATTTGCCTCAGAGAAGGGTGGAGAAAAGCCCAAACACTGGCTGGAACACAGGCATGAAATGGTCCCACTGCATTCACTTGACATAGCGACAGAAGGTTTTTACAGATCGTCATCTTGTCTCTCACTTACTGTAGCTATAGTGTTCAGCTCTGGGAGTGACTTGGGAAATTTGTCCTAGTGATGCTTTTGTCAGTGCTGCCTCCTCCTTGCAGAGCTTCTATTTGCCTGGTATTTATTTGTTTGTGTTTCAGCGTGACGAAAATGAATTGTGTGAAGATGCGGCTCGTCAAAGCTAATGCAGGTTCTTAGGAGGCACATCTCAACACATCAGCAAACCAAGGCTCAGCACTGATTTCTGCTGTTGTCCTTGGCTTTGTCCATCATGTGTTTTCCAGTTTGGATTGTTTCACGAGCAAGACAGTTGCTTTACAACTTAATAACACGGACATACCTTGACAGGGACTTGTCAGGACTTTTTAAGTGTTATTAAAACCTCACCTGAAGGAATATTTTAAATCATATCATATTATAATCATCATGCACTTTGTGCACTAACATCATATGCTCTTGCATCAGTTTATCTGAAAATCTATTTTTTTAACTTTCACTCTGGAAGTCACTTTATCTTCACAGATTTTTCCTTACCTCATGCCTTCTCACAGATTTTTGTGACCAAGCAATAGCTTTTGGTACCTCTCAGAAATGTGTTATTTCATTCTCCCACAGAATAACCATCAGGTGGAGAGAGGAGGATGGTTTCTATGATAATTCCAAATTCTTAAAGAATTTAAGTCTAGGAGGGACTGTGGTGATGACTTAGTCTAACATCCTACTGATCATACATAGCATGAGTTGCAGAACTTTATTGGATGATTCCTCAGTCAAAGAATATCTTTCAGCAAAACTGTCTGATTAAACTAGTTTTGAGGATTATAGGTGATGAGACCTTGTCATAAAGCAAGATGCTTCAATATTTAATTGCTTTCAGAATTTGTGTCTTATTTCTCTTTTGCATTTATCAGTGTTGATACACATTATGCCTGTCATCTGATACTATTTTTGGTCTTCTGTTTTAGGCTACTTTTACAATCAGAAGAAGTCTTTTTAGTTTATGCATAGTTATAATCTGACTGAAACCCTCTATTATTCTTCTCCTTGCTAAACTCAGTACTCATACCTTTCAGCTCTGGCAGTAGCACAGGCTTGTTTTCTGCAGCCTTTTAAACTACAAACTTTTTACATTCTGGCCACCAAGACATGTTATCAGAACTATCTCTTGTATACTCAAAGTAAGTAGTTTGTTAATTTAAAATTATTCTTTCTGTTAGTGTGAGGAACTCTCAAAGTTTTGCTAGCAAGGTTTTTTTGTTTCTTTGGTTTTTTTTGTTTGTTTGTTTGTTTGTTTGTTTGTTGGTTTGGTTTGGTTTGGTTTGGTTTGGTTTGGTTTGGTTTGGTTTGTTTTGTTTTGATTTGGTGGTTTGGGTTTTTTTCAGCTTTGAGGAATTGGTTGAGGAAAAAAATCGTAGTCACAGACAATTGTGGGTTTTTTTGGAAAAGGACAACCAGACCTGTGGCTAATATACAATCACCTACAGTAATTTGTATGCATTCTGCATGTGGCAACAACATTTCATCTTTTGCAGAAACAGGAGATACAGTTAGAGAGGAATTAAACAACATCACTTTTTACCTCAGACTTCAGTGTTCTTCACAGTTGTAAAAGACTGCTGTTCCAGTGTAAGGTTTTGCACCTTTCCCAAGCATCTAGGAGCGAGTGTCTGTCAGATGGACTGAACCTGATTTGGGATGAAAACCTTTACTTTATTTGAGGGAGTAAATGTTTCAGTGACTGCAGGAGCTGCTGATGACAACAGCGTCCAAAGTGCTCTCAGGCCTCGACTAGAGCATACAGATCAATATAAACGTAGATAATGTTTGTAATGCCATAGAAAACATTTATTATTTCTTCTGCAAAATCCTTTTGGAAGCAAAGCAATGAAGCTTTTATTGAAAGAGGAACCACTGATGATGGCTATGGTGTTGATTTTGCCTATATTGTGTTTTAAATAAGAAACTTGTCCCATGCCTTTGGGAGAATGTTGCTGAAGTATGTTAATTGTCTTGTGATAAAATCAACTGTTTTGGCAATGAAGGCAAGGGTGTAGTCTATTATATCTTCCTAATTGCTGGAAGGAGGGGAGGTGAGGGATTGTGTGGCCCTGGATTGCAGTCTAGGTTGCTTCCCAGTCATTGGAGATGCAGAAGATACTTTTTTCTGCTCTTACAGAGGCAGCTATCTATTAAAATTTCTAGTTTTCCTTTTTCATGTGTCTTGAGGTGACCATGTCATGTGTATCCCCTACCATCACTCTATGCCCAAACATGAGTCCTGTGCTTTTAAACTGAGCCTGGGAGAGCAGAAAGAAGCGGCCGGGCGAACTTTTCAAAACAGTCTGTGCTTCAAGGTCGCTCTGCTCTGCGTTCAGCTGTGTGGGGAGAAGTGTGGAGGAAGCACACTGCCTGCTTTTTCCACCCGGCTTTTCGGCTCCTTTTTCCTCGGAGAGAGACGGAGAGAAAATTTGGCTTTGTTTTCTTCTCCTCTGGACTTGCTCAGATCACCGGAGCGACTGGACTCCACCGGGGGACCCTTCCCCAGCTTGGAGTGGGGCACCCACCTCGACCCAGCTCCAAGGAAGAGGAGAGAGACCACCCCCCTGCAGTGAGGACTCTCAAATTCTCCAGGTTTCCTCTCCACAGTGAGAGAGATTTTGGTTCTTTGGTATCGTTGTTGTTTTCCTGTGTGTGTGTGTTTAATAAATAGTTCTTTTTCTGTCTTTCACATTCCTCCGGGGAATAGTTTTCTTTTCCCGAACCTGGTGGGGGAGGGGCGGCAGTGCCCTGCTTTGCTTTGAGGAGACGTCCTTCTGGACATCTTTCCTTGAGATTGGCCCAAACCGGGACATCATGTTACTGTTGATGTATTTAAATAAAAAATTCATCTGCCCCAGGCCCATATTCTTCTCTTTCTGTAGTGGCATTTTATCAAATTATATGAGACTGAATCCCACTGAATTATAACTGCCAAATACATAACTCCAGTTATGTAACTACTGTTATCTTCCCTGTTATCCTACCAGACATATTACAGCACATGGAGAGGTCTTAAACCTAGTGGGATTGCTAATTTCCCTACAATAACCTTTTAATGCCCAGAACTATATCCTCTGCCTGTGATGCTAAATAATAGCATAAGGAATTTGGGCAGGGAAACCTACTCTCAATTAAATTGGAAGGGGACATGTTACATGAAAGAAGAGGAAGAAGAGGCCCTTGAAGTATGCCACTGAGTTCCTTATAGTTGATCTGACAGAGTTGGAATCTGTTGATCTAAAACTCGCCCTTTTCCATACTGTAGAGGATGACAGATGTTCAGAGGGACCGAACATGATTAGTGTTTTTGCTCTGGGAGGCAGAAGATGTTATGATTTACTTATATTGTTGATTCAGGGTGCTTTGTTCAGAAGTTTGTAGCAAATGCTGCAGTTGCTTTTCTGAACTAACGCCTGAATTTTATGTGCCTTTTCCCCACATCCCCCCCACAGCAGCAGTGGTTTATTTTGGCTGAGTCTGAAGGGTTTCACACCTCAGCTCCAAGGCTATGCCTCCAGATCATATTTCTACCATTGGGATTGCTTTTTTCACTGTCATTCATCTGTACTTCAGACAGTCATCTAGGACAGGCCTTGTACTTAAAAAAGCTCTGACTTGTTATTTTCTATAATGATGCACAAGGCAGAGAACTTTATGGGGGCAGTAGAAATATAAATATCTTACCAATACAGGGCAGTTAGGTCTTTTGGTTCCATAGTAATTGTCTGAGGAGCAACTTGAATTTCAAGTGGGTTTTGTATTTCATTGTGAATATTTCACATACTTCTGAGAGACAGCCAGAATTCATAAAGGTCATGTACTATTGCCGATTCTGTGTCATTTGTCACAAAACAGCCAGCTGCTAAGATCCCCCTATGACCAACATTACCTGGCAGCTCAGATAGTTTTGGGAGAGCCATGTAAGAAGCAAATGAGGATCAAGACAGAGATGACACTGATGCTGGCAGAGTGTCAAAAGGCCTGTTCAGGGACATCGCCGTTGTCTCTGTTCTCTACAACATCAGTCTGCTGCTCATATAAAGGAAACCATTGCAGGATAGGAAAACTCTTGTGCCACAGGTCTGCAGCCTGGATACCCCTACTCCATCGGCTCCAACCATCTGTTAAGCTAAAACCTCTATTTTCCTTTGTCATCTGTGTAAATTTATATTTTTCCTCTGCTGGAAAGGTTTTAAGTCTGAAGTAGTAGAAAGAAAAAATTATCATCATACTCAATAACTTACAAACAAATGAAAACAGTCAAGAAATGATGGCAAAATAAAAATAAATTGAAACAAATCCAGTAAGCCCTGCTTAAGGTTGAATATAATGCCAAAAATGCTCTCGACATTGTAATTCCTGTATATGTTACAATAAGAAGATGCTCTTTACCTTGGAGGCAACACAAATTCAGTGTGTTAATACACAAGCTGCCAAGGCTAACACTGCTTTTATTTAAATATTGTCCTGAACACAACATACAGCCACTGTACATTAGCAGCATGTAAATCATTGCTGTGCCATAGCTGCCTCAACCTATTTCTTACATTTCTTTTCTAACGTTGTCAAACTTTTATTTCATTTCCCCTCTTCTCTTGAATAAATGCTGTTTTCAGTGCACAGCTCCAAGCTACCTCTTTATTGCCAGTTCCCGACCTATGGTACCTGGAGTTAATCACCCTTCAGCTACATATTGTTAACTGTGATGTGCCTGCTACCTATAAAGAAAAAAAAAAGCTTCTTTTTATGCTAGAAAATAAGATATATTCTGCTGAATTGCTGGGGTGGGGGGAAGCCTTTGTTGAAAGAATGGGACTACAGCTATTTTTATTAGTATTATAAAGAAATCCGTGCTCCATTGAGAGCACATGCTGCAATGTTAAATTGCAGGGAATGTAGCATTTCCTGTGCTATCAAGATATTATTTGCAGCTTGTTTAATGAACTCAATTTCATTTTTATCTGTACTTTGTATTTAGATAAAGAAACATATAAAGGAACAAAAAATAGGAGATTTCTCTGGCAACATTTTTTGGAAAGGGGAAAAATGATATAGCAGTCTCGACCACAGATATCTTGGTCACATTGTCAGGATGGACAGCTCAGTCTGTCATTCATTGCCTATGGCGGTGAACTGGGACACGAGCTGTTGATATGACACTAAACAGAGAATTACATTTTTCTACACTGTATGGAAAACATAGATGTATTCTTGTTCTCTGTGCCTCTGAACAGGAGAACAATGCTGATAGAAGCCCACTACTTTAAATTGTTGTTGGCTATTCCCAGCATTGACAATAGAAAGCAGTTGTGAACTGGCAAAAAAAAGAAAAAATCCTACTGGAAATGACAGGAAACCATTTGGCATGTGGGGAACAGAAAGCAGGCCGGTTTTATTCAAACGATGGTTGAATTCCTAAGGAGCTGTCAAGTTTGCTTTGGGTCTTGGAGTGTCTGTGGGATATCATATTCTCTTTCCCCCCCCAGTTTGATTTCAGTTCTTTGGATACCAGAGCAATAAACTGAAAACTCCCAGTTATATTTAGAAAAGCAATGACTGCTCAGTACTATCCTTCAAACAGACAGATATTCCTAAGAAAAGTCCTGCCTCTGCACTGGGAATGGACATCTAGAGATATGTGTAGGGAGAGAGAGGTGGCTTGTATGGTTTTTAGTTCCTTGTTTCAAGAAAACTCCATAAAAGAATCTCCATCTGAGATTCTTCCTATAAGAGTATGCAACCTCCAGGTATGGAAAGAGATGCTGCTCCCCTCCAGTTCAGAAAATGAGTGAAGTTTTTCTGTGTATACAGTGGTAAAAATAAATTTTCAAAGCACTATTATGCCTACTTAGAAATAATCATCTGGAAACTTTAAAACCCTGGAATATTCAGCTTCCACTCTCCGTCTTTAGACCATATAGAAGGATGCTGTTTGTCATATATAAACATCATGGCTAATCTTTTGCATAATTATTTTGCCTACCTGTGACGAGGATTAAGTTCATATGTTATGTTAATCACATGTTTGTTAATTGTTGGTTATTAATTGCACAGTTATTAATTGGTTAAAGTATAGTTAAAGTTGTTAAGGTTATTCCTAGAGCCACAGTCGACCCCAGACATTCCCAGAGGAATAACCATTTCTTCCCAAAGTTTTCATGTTTTACAATTAAAAAGTTATTAAAGTTAGTTGCTTCTTATAAAGCCAAGCGAGACACAGACANNNNTTTTTTTTTTTTCTTTCTCTCGGCTTTTCTTTTGGACTTTCCTCGGACACTTGCTGCTACCAATAAACATCTTTTGGCTCGCAGCAAGAGAGTTGTGCTCGTTTTTCACACTGTACCTCTTTGTTTAGGCCTTAATTTCTTCAATCTGCTGTCCTTTATTTATTCATTTATTTATTTATTTATTTATGCTCCCATTAGCCTTTTGACTGTTTTTCCTCTCACCACCAGTTGTCCAGTGGAGAAACCTTGTGGGGAACTCAGGCATGTTGGAGCAAGAATTGTATTAATGTGCTTGCTGGCTGCAGTGAGGCTCAGCATGACTAAGTGTTTATCTGTGTTTCTCTTGCTGTAATTCCACAAGTCCTGTAATATTCCATGACCTTAGGAGGTGAGGAAGAAAACTGCAAAGATTACAGCAAGGAAAAATCCCCTTTCTGATTTTAGAGATAGATGGGGGGAGAACCAGATATTGTGACTCTTTGTCTAGAGCTCTCTAGAGACATGTCTTAGGTGATGTGAGACACTCCATTTAGCATTCAGTAGACTGGAGTTGTTGGAAGTAGATTCCAGTTTGATATCCAGAGCTGTGGGCAGCTAACCACAGTGACCTCATTCCATGGAGATTTACCACAGTCAGAGAAATGTAGTTTGACATGCTGTTAGAGGCCATCTCTCCCTCCACATGTAGTAGTTTTTGTGTTGTACATAGATCTAACTTAAAGACATAGCCACTGCCTGTGTCAAAATTAGGGTGAAACACTACAAGGGACTTAATTTTGTTATTGGGGGGATTTTTCACTTGGGAGTCCTGAGGCAGAACCTGTGGCCTCACAGGGGCTATGTCTGATGAGGCTTCCCTCACCTCGGTGGCAGTAAGTCTTTTTTCTCCCTCACCTGACTTATTGAGACCATGTCAGAAATTGCCTGGTGATTTTATCACCCTGCCCTGGTGCAATCACACTTGTTCAAACCTAGGAGCTGAGTTTGGGTCTAGATACTTCGGTGCTGCAGCAACAGAGGAACTGCTTTGCTGACTTTTGTGCAGTAGAAAACTTGTGGAGGAGGCTGAGATGGGTGGCTGGGGATGCATTTTCTTGGAGATAGTGAGTCAAAGCCAGCTGGAGCATTTCTTAGTGTCGTTAAGTGTGCCGAGTGACCCTATGCTTATGGGATGTGGGGGAGATCCCTGTGTTGCTCTGCCTACACAGACAGTGCATGTCTTCCCAGAAGTGATTTACTAAAAACTGAGAGACAGACAGCTAGGAAAACTGGTGTTATTTTGCAATTGTTAAAAATCTGGCGAAAGAAAGAGGAACGTCTAGTGATATCTCTGCATAACCAAGTAACATGACCTTAAAGCAAAGCTACTGTCTATTAAAGCTGTCCTGCAAAGTCTGCCCTTGCAATACAGCTGTGTTGCTCAGCTTCTGGTCTGTATTATTCAGAAAGCTCCCAGAAAACATTGTGTCCTCAGAGAATGAAACACGTGTGCATTTTCCTTTCTTGCACTTCCAAGAAGGAACTGGCTTTTTGGTCTTTGAGGGTGCAGGAGTTCTCCTGTTCATTTGCAAGGGAGAAGCAGAGCTCACTGTCAGATTTTGAAGTTTTTATCCACCCTTTCCTGAGTCACTGCTGGGTAGCAAAGCTGACCATGATGTGCTCAGTCTGTTGCATCTGTACTCCTGATGGCATTGAGAAGATTTTGGGTGTTGATACATTGTACTGTCATACCAAGGGTTAAAAAAATTGTGAGATTTGGAGTTGGGGAGGAGTCTCCTCCTTGAGGATGAGATTGGCAGAACTGTTGCACATTTCTTTTTCTTACTGTGACATGGTCCTTTATGTATCAATCCTGTAAAAGCTATGGTGAAATCAGTCTTAGCAGGGATTTCTCTGGAATGGACTAGTGAGATTAGTGTTTTCAGTGTTCAGTAGTATTGTCACCGTCCTGATGCAATTTCAGGCAATTTTTGTATTTCTGCAACTGCAGTGGAAATACTTTAGAAAACTTGAAAGTTGTTGCAAGACATGGAAGCTCTTTACTGTGCTGCTGTTCTCCTATCTAGAGGTTCTTGAGTCTCATGACAGTGTTAAGAACAGAAAGAACAGGATAGAGGGAATATGCACGTGGTCCCATATACACAGGTGGTAGAAGTGTCTTAAATACTTTGAGTGTGAGCATAATTTCAGTCCTGGGGAAATGCTGAAAAAGGTTTCAATACAGAGATACAGATTATTTTTCTTGATTGGAAAAAAAACCCTAATTCTGAACAGTACTGCAAATATTTATTTTAGCCAAATGTATGTGGAAAAGGATTCTGAGAAATGTGGAAAAGGATTCTAGAAACTCCTCCCAGAAGTTACTTCTAGATATCAGTCTATGACTCACTGTCCAGGTAGTATGTGATTTGAGACACTTTGGGTAGTTCTACAATTCCTTATATGTGGTATACATGTTAAATGACTGGAGGTGATATCCTCCCTCAAGTTTGAATCAAGTCCAAATACTCCCCTGCTGATGGGAGCAGCAGTTGGACAGGCAAATTAGGAAGTCACTGAATCTGAATTTAGGAAGATTAATTTATTGGTTCTCTTCTCTTTCTACGATAACAGTAAGTAGACATGAACAGAAATGATGAAAAATATTTTGCAAAAGAAGATATCAAAAGATATTTTTCTGATCCTCTGAGAGAAAATGAAGGAAATAAAATAACATTTTCAGTGGAATTCTTTTCCAGACCAGTCTATTTATTAGAAACGTTTCATGTTCAATGGGTTTGTGAATACTCCTGTAAACATAATTGCAGCTGGTTGTGTCAATTTGTTGTGTTACATATGGGGAGAAAAGGAGTCTGGGAGTAAACATCTTGAAGATTAAATCACATATTTCATTCAAATATGTTTTGAAATGGGGATACAGGTAACAATGGCCATATTCAGTTACTAGTTTCATAAATTTGGGAATAATCCAAATTGTTTAGAAATTTTGACTGCTTCCTTGACTTCTTCACAACTGTATTATTGGCACTAAGTAGAAATTACCAGTTCTTGTCAGTCCTTGGAACAGCTCCTGTAATGAAGAGCACATAGCTGGAGATAACTGTGACAAGTTATAATATTTTGAAGACTGTTCAGTGGGGCTTTGTTCTTTTCTTTGGTGGGGACTGGAGGAAGCAAGTGCATGTTGGGGTTTTTTATTTTTTTTTAATGCAGTCTAATTGTGCCATGGTATTAAGACAGTACATCTTTAAATTTTCATATGAAAGTATGAGCTTTGGTATGACAGAATATCAAAGTGAAAATTAATGTCCGCCACTTGTATATTGCCTAGACGTTACTTTAGAGAGAAAACAACAGGAGCGAGACGAAGCCATACATATGTTAAATTCACATCAGTAATAAAGATTAAGTAGAAGTTAATAGCATCCCAGTCATGCTTGTGGAGGTAATCTCCTTTCTGAAAATTCAAAATTAGATTTGGAGGATCGAAGCAAACAGGGGGTGAGACTTTGGCGTAATATTTTAATCAAATTGTCATGAATGAGTGGATACAATTAAGAATTCTGTCAGTCACAGTGCTGAGCCCCTTTTGTTAGTCAGCTGTTGTGAGGGATGCACTAGGGCATCGTGGGTAGAGATTAAACTTGACCTTTCCCAGGATCTTCATTTTTGACCCTCTGGCTAGGCTTTGCTTGTCAGATGGCTATTTTTTAAACTATTTATTTAATTATTTGTTTAAAAGAGGTGGTAGTAAGAGCTGGGGACACACAAAGATGGTCTCTCTGTTTTGGTTGGAGTTTTTTTTCCCCTTTTGCTAAATGCAGCAGACAAGGCTCAATAACAGCTCCCCGTCAGCTGCAAAGTGCCCATCTAAGCCTCTTTCCTTCATTACTCCTCTGATGTTTACTGTATGTCACTCCTTGGACAAATTTGCAGCTGAAGAGTTTCTGCCAAAGGCAATACAACTTAACGTGCACAGAAATGTTTTCTGTTCAATAAGATGTGCTCTAACATTGCTCCAGCAGGGTTGCTTGGCTTTTCAAGTCCTTTAGATAACTTGGGCTTCTCTCTAGAAATTTTAACTATATTTCTCAGGGGGATTTCTAAGAGTGCTTTTGGACAATCTCCTGTTACCAAGGAATTTTGTTCTGTGCACAGTCCTCTTGAGATTAAGGCAGATTTAACTCTGAGATTAAAAATCAAATAATTTTTCTTTTCTAGTTAAACCAAATAATACATATTTTAATTGCTGTTTATGTAGAAGTATTCTGAAGTATGGAACTTCACGCAGATTCACAGTGGAAATATATCTTATTGTGAGAGTTTCTGTGAATCCATATTCTGTAGGGCCAGACTAATAGGTGTTTGTCTAGTAGCCTATTGTAACAATTTGTTTTGTGGAATGCTTTGTGGCTCCAACTGAGACCAGACTCTGCTTCATTAGTCATTTTAGGCATATCATTGGAGACAGTTTCTCTTCTCTGCTTTGGGATCTGTGCAACTGTATGTCCTTAGCTGTGGAACCACCAACCCCAAAACTTGCCTGAGAAGAGACTGTTTCAAACAAAGAAGCAAACAAACAAACAAAAACCCCAACATCAAATCAATAAAAATGTATATCCTGAATTTAGTCTGATTAGCCCTCTTGCTGTTGAAAACCTCTATCACAATGTGACTTGGAAAAGATAAAATGAATGATTGAAAAGTCTCATTTAATGTCTCTTCCCAGTGGCTTTAACAGTGTCCAAACATTGAAATAGTCTGTATCTGCTGTTGGAAAAACTGGGGGAAAAGAAAATAAAAATTGTGTTATTTCAACACCATGAATGGCTCCCCAAGGCATTGAAGTACATAAACACAACTACAAGAAATGCAAATATTAGAACCAGGGCTCACCACTCATTTATAAATGAAGATAAATCAGTTGTATGCAATAAACCGAGATTAACTTGATGCCTGAAGCGTGTTCTCTATTAGAGGTTTCCACATGCTCACACGTAGGTGGGTTGTCATTTTTTCTTTTATTTTCTTCTTTTTCTGTTAAATAAAAAATGAATTTATTATTTTAAGCTGATCCCAGATGATTCTTTTATTTTCTGTCTTCTTTTTTCTTTTCCTTCCCTGCATTTTAATACAGAGTGTTTAGTAAATAGAAAGAAATGCTTTCGACATTGGGTGACAGTATGTAATCTACATTCCCTCTGTTTGTTTTACCTTTTGTTGCAGAAAGAATAAAGTCTGGGCAACTTGTGCTAGTACATCAGTTTCTTTGCACTCCTCTGTACTGTAAGACCTAATTATATTTTAACACTGCATTTACTCCATTTGTCTGGAGAATTATTTCAAATAAACTGACAGACCTATTGTGTTGTGACATCATAGTAACTATTTTTTGTTGCTGTTACAGGTCTTTGTTTGTCCCTTTGTTGTTGAGTTTTTTGGGGGGTTGTTTTTTTTAAAAAAAAAACGACCAAAGCCACAGAAAACAAGCCCTTCTGTGGATGCAGCAATAGCACAAGAAATTGCATTAACAACATTTAAGCAAAGTGTTGAAAACATACTGAAATAAACGCTAGAGCACTTCAGGGGTTGATAGGAATATGCATCAAAATGCTTGGCATTTAATTTTTTTTTCTTTCTTCGGGAATTTAGCCAGTGAAATATGGCTGCCAGTGTCTCAGGCCTGCGTGTGTTCTTCTGCAATATGCTCTCGATCAATCAGATTTGCATAACTAAACTGTCGGCAAGCCCGCTCGGCTGCCCAGGTGCAGGGCCATTTGCATATAGAACAGTGAGGAGGTCCCAAGAGTCACTTCAGACTCCAGTGACTGCTGAGCCCGCAGTCCACACCGCACTGGAAATGAAATTGGAATGACAAAAAAATGGTTGTGCTAGTCTGCAAGGGTGAAATATGCACTTGTGTTTCAAAGGTTATGTAGAGATCACAAGACAGCATTCAGGCACGAGAATATGCACAAGCCTCCAGGAAAGTAAATGCTGTTGTATGTGTTTTGTTTCCCTTCCCCCAGCCACAATGATACATATTTATTTATTTATATATATATGTGAGTAGATATATATGTATATACAAAAATGTTTATGTTTTCCTTTAAAGTTGTGTACCACATTTCACACGCTCTGCAATGCTTAGGTGTGGAGGAGGCAAAGAGAGCGGGTGTGTTTTAACTACACAGTTCATTCCAATTAAATCTCTTGGGGGACAAAATATAAATAAGAGACCTTTCCCTTGAGTTTATTTCTCTCTGGAATGTGCATCCAGTTTTTTAAGATGTTTGCCCAGAAGTCTATCTCCTGCTTCCTGGACTATTTATTACTCAATTAGAAGAGCTAAATGGTGAATAATTACCACAGTATCGATACAGCTGGAAATAGAATGAGAAAAAAAATGGATTACAATACTGATTACTGAAAGCTTTTTATCTGAGGCTTGCCATAGGTACAGTTATCCCCATTTTACATGCAGGAAATGGAAAGGCAGTGCTGAAGCGATCTTCCTCTAGGAAGACAGTGATCTGTTGGCGCTCTGAAAGGAACAGATTTAGTGGCATTCTGAGAGATCTGGTATGATATTCTCTGTTCTAGCCATTAAGAAAGGTGGCCTCCTCTTCCCTTCATCACATCTCAGTAAGCATTGAAAGCAAAATTCTTACCTATAGTGTCAGATGCTTTTTACTAAGGCAGTTTTGGGGTGCAGCAGTGCTGTGTGGGGCTGGAGCCAACTGCATCTCCTCCTCACAGCAGAACACATCCCAGCCCTGCCAAGGAAGAAACACTGCAGATTTGGCCCCTGCTGTAACGCACTGTTTTGGTGGAGGAGGGCAGGAGACAAGGTGTCCCTCCTGGTTTGAATGTCAGTTGTTGTCAAGTTGGCATCCTGAGCTGTTTCCATGACAACAGCTTTTTGTGCTGGGGGACGAGGTCATGCACCCGTGATCTCGATGAAAAGGACAATGAGAGAATGTACATTATTTAAAGCTTTTATCTTCCAGTATGTGTTTGAGTGTAACCTTGAAATTGGGTGAATAAAGGGCAAAGTATATTTCTATGCATAGGAGTGAGGTAAACTAAACTGGTTAGAAAGAGGTGTGAGGAAGACTAGGGGCATTTTACAGCACAGACACTTCTCTAACTTTTCGTGGATGGGTCCAGCTGTCTCATCAACTTTCCATCCTGTATATCAGAAAAAGTTCCCTGGAGTGAAAGGAGTCCATCATTCTTGTGAGACTGAAAAGAAGGGCGAACAATAGGCTTTCATTTGGTATTTTCCTAAAAGGCTTGGATTAAGTTAGCCATTATGATTCTGCTTTGGTTGCCCACCACAGCTCCTGTTGTGTGAAGCTCTGGTTGAACAGTGAATGAAAAAATAATTGTTGACCTAAAGAGCTTCCAGTCAGAGTGATTATGTGTCACTCTGCACCTTCATTTGTTAAGAATAACTAAATACTCCCAAAGCTTCACTGAAGGCTTCAGTTAGATGAGGCCCGATGGAAATAAATATAAATTGTATTTTACGAAAAAAGCTGGTTGCTCCTTGCATTTTCCAAAATGAAAAAGAAATTCTACAAGACAAAAATTAAAACCAACCAGAGGTAGATGAGTTTTTTAGTAAGAGCTTCTTATTCTGTCACTGTTCTTGGTGTTGTCAACTTACTACAATCAAAATGGGTTTGGCTGGCTACAATTTTCTTCCGTTCAGAAATCCTGGAAAACATTGTTGAAGTATTTTCTCTCATGAGGAGAGAAATGTATGGATGGCTTATTGTGAATGAAAAAGAAACCAGAAAGATAATTCTGTAAAATAATACTTAAATAATGAAATCAAATTCACTAACCCAAAATGAGGAAAAAATTAAAACCTCAGCTAACTCAAATGGAAAAACAGATTATAATATTACCAGCCATAAAATATGTTTGTATTTTTATATGTGTGTATATTCTATATAAGTAAATCAACATGTTGATATTTTTACTTCAAGTACTTGCATTTTTTTGTCTGTGAGAGTCATCTCCTGCAAACATATTGAAAGAAAACCCATAGACCATCCCAAAAAAGCAGGTGGTGCAATGAGAACAATTCAACAAATTTTTCTTTGACTATTAAGTCGTAAACTTCAGAGATGATTTGGATTAGAATTTTCACAGCTCATATACATCAAGCATTTCTTTAAAATCAAAGCATTCAGGGTGGCTTTTAAATTTCTGCTGTTATAGAGATGAAAGGGACTGCACCAAGGGAGTAGAAATAAAACATCACAGAATGAGAAGAATCATTAGGACAGTAGATAGTCTGAGGAATGGCTACAATTGTTAGAAAAGGCCATTAAGGTTAGGTGGTGGAAGCAGGGATGACTGCAGCCCAGATCTATCTTTCCTTCCTTTGTGCTTTTGGAGGACAAGTGATCCCTTCACTGCAATCCCAATGGATGACAGAGATTTCCTGCCATTACTTCTCCTTGTAAGGAGTGACTTTTGCCCAATATGGAACTGCTAGAATCCATGGGATGTCAGGAGCAGGTTTGTGAGGCTGACATGAGAAATGTATGCATACAGATGCACAGAACATCACTCTGATCCCCAGTCACCAGAGTTGTGAGGTGTGTCCTAGAGGACAAACCAACCTCTGCCAGGCTAAAAAAAGGATAAGCTAAAGTAGAGGTCTCTCAGTGCTTGCACTTAGCACAGTGATGACACCAGGCTTTGGTAGTTACACATTTAAACTCTCCTCTCCTCTCTTGATATGCAAGAGGAGACACTCAGTGGCTCCCTCCCTCCCTCCGTCCTTGGTGCAAGTCAGGTGCTGTGCTTTGTGCCACTGGGCTCGGGGATAGCTGAGCAGAGAAAACCACGCACAGTCACTGTTACTGGTGATGTATGAGGGAGAGAGAGAGATCACTGTCACAGTATATCTGCTATTTTCAATTTAATTAGTAGTCAGAACTTCATTTGTCAACTTAATCATTGCAGGCAGACACCGCAGAGGTGGGAAGTAGGGGAAAAAAAGTCAAGAAAACAAACAAAAGAAGGCCCATTTGTGGCTCTGTGCATATTTTATTTGTTTCTCAGCTCAGTTTATTTCAATATTTCATATATGCCAAAGTTTAGATTAAAAGAAAATGATGAATGTGTGTAGTCTTGTCATTAAGTATTGGTTGCAGAGGAACTGGTTTTGTCAAGTTCTTTCAGTAAAATTGTGCTGTAGCCTGCAAAACTACTCAGCTTCTCCATGTTTCCAGTTTCTTTGTGTGTTAAGTAGATAAACATTTGTTCTTGTTTCAGCTGAGGGAAACAGTAGATTTTGTCATTTGTATGCTGCTAGCTGTGGCCAAACTGAAGGAAATTTTGCACAAAATAAGGAGAGACTCCATCTGGTTCATACAAATCAGTAATTGTACTTCCCTACCTTTGGGTTAAGCCAAATTTTGAAAGAAAGAAGAAAAGTGGGGAGGTTTTATCCCTTGACTGGACTCCTCCATGATCAAGAGTGATGTGGTAAAGCTTTAATGGGCAAAGTGTTAATGGGCATAAATAGTGCTTTCCTTACTCACTTGGGTGTTATGAGCCATTTTAAATCCATTTAGGTACAGCCTACAATAGGAAAATCCAACAAAATGGGACAAGTTTCTATTTTCTTGCCTCAGTTGTCCACTCTTGCCTGATGAAAGGCTGGAATCAGAACATGAGGCCTGGAGCAGACATTCCTCAGGTAAAACAGTGGACAGCAAGCACAGACAGGAGAGCTTGTTGGGCTTGCTGTGGCAGTGGGCTGAGGGCTCTGTGTGTGTGTGTGTTTGTGTGATCAATCCTCAGTGACAACAGTGGCACAAAGGATCAGCTCAGCCTGAATCACTGCCCCTCCATTCCTGTCAGCTGCTGCTGCCTCAGCCATGGAAAGGAGAAAACATGTCCAACCATCCCATTCATGCCTCCCCCAGCTGCCCTGCTGTGCCCTGAAGTGAAGGGACCTCTGCACTTGAGGCCTGTCCCTCACACCAGTGGCAAGGCAAGAGGTGCTGGCACTGCTCTCACAGTTAAAGCTTTCCTCTGGTCTTCGAAGGAGTTGAATGACTTGGTCTGGCCTCCTCTCCTGCAGTGTGACTGTGAGGAAACTCCTGCTGTAGCACAAAGTTCCTCCTCCTTAGTCCTGTTGTCTTAATAATAGCTTAAGCTACCAGAAGTCTATTATCATGCTTTTCTCTATGATCATACTTTTCAAAGTGGATTAATAATAGTATGCTATTACTTTGAGGAAAACTTCAATGGCAGGTGGCAGTTCTTTACAGGAAAGCAGGGATTTTGTACTTGATGGATCTTAGCTTTCACCTTGGGTTCAGTGGCTGCTGGTGGCACAGGGACTGTTCATGCTGGCTCACAGTGTGAAGCTGCTGCTGCAGACCCCACCGCCCCTGTAGCCTCTGGTTCTGCTTGCAGTAAACCCAGGCCAGGCTGCCATCATTTGCTGGCCTCTGGGCCATCCCTGACTTGCAGGGTATATCATCTGTTGCAGTTCCTCACACTTATGCCCAGCGCTATCTTTAGCAGGGAAAAGAGGAGTAGAATAATTTGAGAAAATAATGGAGTGGGTTGGGACAAAGGTCAGTGGGAGCCACTGGATTCTGGGAGGGAGTTCTGTGGTAACATGTCCTCTAATGCACGAAGAACAGGAGGATTGAAATGTAGTTAGGGCTGCAGCTAGCCCATGGATCAAGTCTCTCAGGGAAAATGGTCCTGTGCAAAATCACATCAGAGTTGCTGAGTAATGGAAAGCCCTTGAGGAGAAAGAGAGATGGAGTCTTACACCCTCCACCACCAGAATCCTGTTCTTGTCATCTACCACAATTCTATTACATCTTCGGTACATTTTTGGTGTCATGGATGTGGGTATTTGGGAGTCTGTCTCTGCATGGTGTTGCCCCTCATTTCACGCAGTGGTAGTGAATGATGGTAGTGGTGGTATCAGATTGATGCTGGGTAGTCCCCCTATGCAATATGCAACCTGAGTAGATTGCACAAACTCAGAGGCTGGGGAGGGAGTGGTGGCTGTCATGAAATGATGTGACCAAAATCATCAGAAAGGTGGTGGCAGAGCTGGGACTGGAGCTCCTTTCCTGTACTCTGCTGCCTCAGTGAGAAAACTTTGCTGTAAGATCCCCACTGTGGCTGCAGCTCTTCCAGACAGCTTGTAGTCTCCCTTGTCAACAGCTGCTGAACTCTGGCCCCAAAGGACAAGATTTATCATGTGTTTATGTGGATTTTCTCTGTGACAACACAATGGTCCATGTGTTCATTCAGGTCTTACAAAACATGTGCTGATGGTCTCTGGACTGGTTTGTTTTTTTTCCATAAATATATAGCTCGTATCTTTTTATTTTTGCTAGGTATTTTTGGAACTGAACATTTATTTTGTGAATATTTGTTGCAAAAGAATATAAGAGGGCATGCAACCCTCATGCAACCCAATTGTCAGAGCACATTCTTAAAGGGTGTGTGAATGTGTGTGTATGGCCTTCTAACCAGATGGGTTGGAAGACCAAACTGCCTGGCTTCTGCTATGGTGTGATGATTCATGAGTCACACCAGCTCCCTCTGTGCCTCACCCCTTTCTTCCCTTTGTCCATCTCAAATATGGCTCTCCAGCAATATTTTCTTTACAGCGTTGTGTGGCCTGGATCACAGTTTCCTGCCAAAGAGTTCTTGTAACATAAATTATATGTAAAATGTTGCATAAGCATTATATTTAATTTTTAACATGGTCTCTTATGCAGGATTCATGGAGCTTTTAGGTGTTGTTGCCCTGGTTTCTTAATTCAACTTTACTGTAATTTGTGAAGCTTCTCTGACGCTTTTTTGTTTTGAATATTTCTGATGTGCCTGAAGTGTTTTGGTACATGGTATTTAAATACAATAGGAACAATTAACAAAAATAGAATACTGATCCTGACAATGGCACTCTTACTCTCTTTCTCCTTCAGTCAGTTTTCTAGTAATTTTTGTAAGAATTTTCTGCTTTTATGTCTAAACCAAACCTGCTATCACAGAAAACTGTTGGTCAGAACTAATGAAAATGAGTTACTTAAATGAAATGTCACTTAAATGAAATGTTACTTAAATGAAAATGAATTACTTAATAATTTCCCACTATGAATTCTTTGTATCTTGAAAGAACCCTTCATTAGGACAGCTCACATCTTTTGAAAGAGCAATGAATTTGTATGTCATTGCAACAGCCTGTTGAATTAAGTGGTTATGATGCCCATTTTACTGATGAGCAAACTGGGGGACAGAGAGAAGTAACTTGCCTTGGGTTATGTGGTAAATAAGGATTTGAACATGTCTGACTTCTGGATTCACACACTTACAGTATTTTCTGTTTTTTCTACAATATTTTCTTTTTTTTCTTTTGTGTGCATATTATTTACTTAATGTTTTTATTTTTTTCACAAGTAATTTTTCTTGAAAATTAGTGTAAATTGAACAATCACTCTCATTAGTACTGTCTAAGGTTCACTTTATATACATCTATATCTATATGTGTATATGTAAAGATCCACATTCTGAATGCTGGAGCTGCAATGGGAATGTAGAGATTCAGCCCAAGCTGTTGTTTGGACTGAATTTGCTTGTTAGTTAGATGTTGTGGCTCTAGGAAAAGGTGACTGTTTACTTGGCATGTTCCAGTAATCTTACTGGAAAAGTGGAATTACCACTTAGAAGATGTGCAAGAATGATGGGGAGAGAGGATCTTTACCTCAAGAAACTAAAATGAACTGAAGTTATATGCTGGAAAGTGCTGCCGTTGCTGCTGTGGAGAGAAGCTTTATTTGAAATTACAAAATGAAAATTACCGATCAATGCAGCCAGAATGGAATGATTGATACCTCAATTGCACTTCTAGAAAATGTAACATAGCATAAAGATACACTATTTACCTTCTTTTCAATTCCAAGTTTTTGCACATTATAATAACGTATATAAGTGCACAAACGGGCAATTCCAGACAGTGCAGCTGGGAGCAGAGATGAAAAGAGCTGCAGTATGTATCAAACTTCAGGCAGAGCTCAGCTGCAGTAATATTTACTTGTGGGAAAATGGTGAAAAGAGTGGTCTCTCATGGCTGCAGTTGTGTTTTCCTTCACTGTATGAGGCTATGGAACTAAGGGTCAGGAAACAACTGCATCTAATGTTGTGTTCATGGACTCTGTTACCTGTGCAATGACAAGGTGCGGAATCACTGCTCAGAGTGTAGGACACATCAACAGCTTTTCTATCCCTACAGCACTTCCTGGGAAATACCTAAAAGTTCACAAGTTCACAGCTTAGTTCTTTCACCATTAAGAACCTTAGTTCATCTGCCCTTTCGTCTTTGGGTATATTTGTGCAATTGCCAGAAATGGAATTCCTACAATATATATTTTATAACAGTGACCTAAGGAAAAGAATGTGTGCTCCCCCCTTTTTGATGGGTGTTTTGCTGGATAAAGCACAGAGTTTACATGATAGAGATGAAGCGCTTTGCCTCATTTTTCTTGATGCATGAAATAAGAATGCTTTAGTATTTAAACACAGGATATAAATAAATCACCATTCTAAAGCTTGGGCCAGATCTCCATCCTTGTATTGTGTTTCTGCTTATTATTTATGATTTCCAGCTATGGCTGAGCTGCTGAACACATGCTTAAGAAATGGGGAATACTTATTTGCTTACAAATATCCAGCACATAACTGCACTAAACTTAAAGAATGCATATAAGGGTCAAAAATTTATTTTGGCTTTTGGAGAAGACTTGTTTGTACAATGTCCACACCCCTGGCTATACTCGACCTGCTGCTGTTTCAAGGAAAGAAGCTTCCTGAGAGAATGTACAAAAATGTTATTTGAGAAACTGCCTGTTAGTTTTTTCCAGTTGCTGAAGGTCTCTATATATAGACAGGTTAATATATTTATATAAATATTGTGATTTTCAGGAATGTTTAGCTCATTGTATTTCTGTAATCAAAAGAAAAGGTCAAGTCCTGTGTGTGCTTATGTAAGAGCAATAGCACAATTCAGTTTCCCGTTACAGACTTCTAACAAATTTCACTGCTGTAGTGTAATACAGAGTTTGGCCTTTTAATATCATTATGCCCTATTCATTGCCCTTCCCAGAAACTCTAATTCTCTATGACATCATAAGTGGTTGCTATGGATATGATTGCTGTGACACAAACATGATCGGTGATTAGGACATCAGATGAAAAAATGCTATATGAAGATGAGGAGCTGAGTTCTGTTTTCATGCAAATGTCCCTAGTATAAAGTGGAGGACGAGGAATGCAGAAAATAGAATAAATAACTAGAATTGCCTCTAAATGAAATGTTTTACCAAGTTTTCCCTGAAGTGTCAGCAGCTCTTTAAACATGCTGGTGATGGCCCATCACAAAGCCAGATGTTACCATTTATCAAGTAAAGTAAAGAGCTCCTCCTGCTTCCACAAATACGAACTGAATATGAAATCAAAGGGAAACTGCTGCACTAACTCTGGAGAAGATATAATGTAACTTTTAAGCTATCGACAGGCTTGAGAATAAAAGAAGTGTCTGAAAGGAAGGAGGAAGTGTCGGCAGCATTACTTGATTCGTCTTTCAAAAGCAAAACTGCAGTCATATATATAGACTTAAATCACTTGATGGGTGTCCTAAGGTCATGATGGCCTTCTTCCCTCTCTCTGTCACCTTCTCTTCCTCTTCCATACATATATCACATGCTTCTTAGGGAAAAAAACCTAGGAAGCAATCCTTTAGCAAGCTTCCTAAAACCCAGACTAGAAAATGGGGACTCAGGACACAGAGGTAGCAGGTGTCAACACTTTCTTGCAAGCATACTTTCTCATCCACGTCAGTCTTAAACCTGGTGAGAAAAGAACCACCAACAGCATCAATCCTCATGTTTTGTGAAGTGATGTAAAGCATCCAAATTTTGCTCAGCCCCAACACTGGCTTATATATTCAGGAAACAGCAGTAGTACAAGTGCTCTTTTCTCATGGTGTTTTACCTAGAAATGTATCTTTTCCACTCACGTGAGGACCTGGTAATGTAAGATGTAGTAACTACTGTAATGGTGGACTGATGTAACTCACTTACTTTAGGATTAAATTTAGAATCATTCAAATACTCCAGACCTTAAAAAAAAAACATGCACAAAATGACAGAAGATTAGTTTATGTAGCTGTAAAAGTCCTCCGAAATGCCTCCAAATTAGTTTGGAGGGAGAGGTGTAGGAAGACTTACAAAGTTGGGAAAAACAGATATACTTTCACAAATGTAAGTGCTTTTACAGGTCTGATGGTTAAGTAGAAAACTTGATAGTACATATTGAGGGTAATTGTTTGGCTAACTTAAGTAGGTTAACTCCAATTAGACAATTTAGAAGAAGGGCAGTTGGGAACTGTAGTGCACTAGGAGAATTAGCAAGAGAGAGGTCATGCAATTGTTGGATGAATGGATTTTTTTTTTAATGTATTGAATTTTGAGGAGTTAGTTGGGATGGCATATAAGAAAAATTTCAAATTTCAGAAAACCAGTACTGCTTCCAAACTCATGATTTTTAGCCCTGTATTAGATTATATTTCAAGTTTACAGGCTCTTTTTTTTCAAAGCAATTTGTAGTTTTCCTTTACATACAAAGTCTGAGAGATCAGGGTCTGAAAAGCTGTACTATGAAAAATGTTATCTTACTGGAAATTATTGTTTCTGTGCTTTGTGTGTTTCAGTGTTCACTCTGGTGCATAGTGATGAAGTGTATTATATTCTGGGATGAATAAAGGAGGGTTTCATTGTGCAGTGTTAGCTGTGGTGGATATGTTTGCATTTCTGGCTGTGCTGTGGCATTAGCTGGCTCCTTTCAGCATTTGGCTTAATGCCCTAACATGGACTATAGGGGTCATATTTGTCACTGCACAGTACAGCTCGTTTGTGCTGGGTTAGGTGTGCTGGCAGATACACTGCTGAAGTGGGTGAAATGAGTTCCCAGTTTACCCCTGCCACACAAGGATATAACCACTGTGAGGTGTAGATAGGAGCCATTCTGTCCCAGTGCTGCCACTAGCAGTGCTTTCTCCTCCAGAAAGAGGACTGTTGTCCACCCCATCCGCAGCAGCTCCAAGAGATCCCACACAATATTTCTGTCTCTCACAGCTTCCCCTCACTCTGGTGCCTGTTGTACAATTTGAGACCAATATGTTTCAGGAGGGTGGTTGTGGAAGTGGGGGAGGGGGTCTCTGAATTATGGTTGCTGTGGGAACCATAACTTTGAATTTCTTGACATCTGTCCAATGACAATCTCAACATTAACGTTGCATTAACATAGTTTTTTTGCATTTAATTAAAAAAGATGATGGCCTGGAATCTGTTAAGGAATTTAAAGCCAACATTTAAACTGTTTGCTGGGAGCAGATATGTCAGAGCCTCTGCTCTGGAAACGCTCACGAAACAGTCTGACAATGTACAATAGCCACAGAGATAAAAAATGAAAGCAAAATGTTTGTAACATCATTGCTTGTCTCCTTCTGGTGGCTTTGCCCATCTTTCTTGTCTGAAGGAAACTGCTCTGACTGAGTTTAAAATAACTTGGAAATGAAATAATTGTTTCCGATTCCTCTGTATACCGTCCCCGCTGCTGACCACTGACTCACTTGTGTGTGCAGGCCGAGTTTTCTGGGGGCTTGCTTCTCCAGCCTACGCTGCCATCCTGCAGCTTCTAAGAGATTGTGGCAGAAGATCTTGCATGTACCAAGATAGAGGCACAGGACGGTAGCAAATGACTGTAGCATTCATCCTGATTTCTGGACTCTTAAAAATGTGTCTGAGTTTCCCACGTAACATTCCAGTGCGCTCGTTAATTGGTTGTGATTTTGAGGGTTATGCCAAAAAAATGTATTTACAACTGATGGGTGTCTCACCTTGAAAGGTTTGGGGACACCAAGCTTTAGAACTCTCTTTTGTAACCTCATGTTATTTCAGTAAGTTCATCTATCAGACAAATAGACATATGGACTATGCTAAAGTTAGGTGCTGTAGATAGGAGAAAGATGTTCATATGGCACCCGTGTTATTTAGCCTTCTCTCATAACAGAATACCATACTGTTAAAAATTGTCTATTTTTATGTAATTCTTCCGCTTATATTGAGATAAAAAAATTATTAGTCTAAGGTTGGCTCACATCATCAGAGCTTCTAAATGTTGGCAACTTCCCTACAGTCTGTTGCAGGCAATAACTGCCAGGGAAGTTGCTTGAACACAAGCAAAAAATAGGTCTTCCTGCTGAGCCACCAGCCCAGCAATGTAAGAAAGAATTTAATACCATGGCCTTAAGAAAGTTTCCGTGTTCTTCACAGACAGTCATGCCTTCAGTAAGGTGACGGAGGGAGAATATAAAATCCCAGAGTTACTGCAAGCCTTGAAAAAGTTGTGAAAGAAGACTTGGCAGTTAGTAGCTTTATGTAAAAGATTTTTGCATATAAATTGCATACGCATATGACATTTTAGCTCCAACTTTACATGTGTTTTGGAGGTTGGATGCAATCTTGTCCCTGCCTGTCTGTTTGCTTTTGCCATAGCTGCATCAATATTAATCCCGTTGGTTTTTCCCTCTGGCTTTTTTCTTAATTTCCCTCTCCCAGTTTTGATTTAAAAACTTGTTGGTTCCTTTTATCCTAGGAAAAAAAACTAGGCATCTCTTTTCTATTTTTTTAATGAATTATTGTACATAAAGCACGTATATTTATTTTTTGTCTTTTGTACTAGACACTCTTGTATTCATCTGGTGACAAGAGGTGGCTAGAGAGCTGATAAAATGAAGAGAGATTCCTTTACTGGAGACATTTTCTCTTCTTTAATGGTAAAGAAACATTCCTTAAGTATTATTGCTATTCTATCTCCCTCTGCCTGCCTTCTTCCCGCCTCCCTTCATTATCATCAGAGAATCACAGGCTTTTTCTTACCAACTGTCTGCACATTGTATTTAAGAAATATCACTATTCTGAGCTCAGATTTGGATGGACTGTTTAAAATGACTCATAAATTAACTCCTTTTTTTGTTTGGAAATTGTCAGTGAACAGTCTAGTCTCCCTCTATTTTTGTCTCTATTAATAACCTCTTGGTGACTGTATTTAATTTTTGGGATTTCTTGTTAACTGTTCTGAAAAACAGAATCTGGCTTATCTTTTTAAGCCCTGTTTGTAAGATGCCATGACATGGGACAGCTGCCCCTCATGGCCTGCATGACTGAGGTGGTTGTGGGCAGACACCTCTGAACAATCAATAGTTCTTCAGCTTCATGAAACATAATCAGAGCTATGAAATTTTCACACTCACCCCAAGTAGAAATTGCAGGTTTCCACAATATTAGCTGATGAAATAAGCAATCCCTCCTTCCCTTCAGTTCTAGCAGCAGTGACTCATTTCAGTTCAGACACTTTGACTTACCTTGTTCCTGCAGTGGGAGGCTCAAGGCACTCTTTGATATGGCAGTACATGAACTACATCTCTAATGGAAGGGAGTTTTTATGCCGGAAGTCTATCAACAAATGATTTGCAGAACTGCACCTCATTGCAAAAGTACTTTCCCTCTATCTAATAATTTTTGATTATTTGAAATTGATTGAATTTTTTGTTTAGTTGGATTTTTTTTCCACTAAAATTTCCCACACTACTGATTTGTTGCAGCTGCTTTAATGAAATGAAATTTGGAGAATGTTTGAGAGCAAGGCATTATCTTTAAAGTCTCATACTTTCTAGCGCACACAAAAAAATTCTCTGAATGTTTTTAAGTCAAAAATCTGATTTTCCACAATCATTAATTTCCTGAGGTGGACACATGATATAATTAATACCTTGCACCTGTGGTCCAAAATAAATGTAATTGACGACTCAGTGGTTCCAGTTAGCACAACACCTAATTTGATTCCTAAGCATATAAAAGTTGCTTCCATTTGAATAAGAAAGTGTAGCTGAACAGGGGTTGCAATGGTGCATCAAAAGCTATGACATCCCTGTTCAAATCATTTATAAACACCAGAAGAATTTTAAGAACTGAATTACTACCTGAACTTCAAAAGAGACCATGTATTTCTATTAATATAAAGAACAATTGCGAGCTGTTAGCCGTTACGTTATTTGAAATTGAAATTCATCAAAAAGGTGGTGGAGGAGGAATATATCTGCACTCTAATGTGGATAAAGGATCATCTATGTCAGGTAAAATTACTTCTGAAATAAGAGAAGTTTAAATAAACTCTAAAGAAGACATGCAACTTTATCATCAGGGTGCCTTTCTCCCAGCCTCAGCTCAAATTCCCAGCTTTTTCCAACCAGATCCTAAACCCAACTTTAGATAAAAATTTCTGTTTCTATAGCCTGGGTTCGTTTCTGACCAAGAATTTTCTGAAACTCTTCAGCGACTAAAAAAAAATATTAATTTTTGTACACCATCCTGATGATTTTTTTAAAATTGAAAAATCTAACTTCATTAGAAATACATAGTATGTGTTTTTCCTTAACATAGGAATTATTTTGTGGAAAGAGGAGGATGCTGTATATGGGGGCTCTGTTACTCATCACCACAGACCTCCAGCCTGACTCTTTTTGCAGGTCTCATCTCCTTGCTGTGAAACACAGGGCTGATATTTTCCTCTGCAAGTAGATATGCTCACAATACATTACACTACTACTGCAGAACTTTCTAACACCACCTTTTTACCTCTTTTAGCAGGTTCAAATTATGAATAAGGGTCAGTGCTCTGAACTGGAATTTCTTGTGCAGTTTTGCTTTCATGGAGTTGCAGCAAGCAATAGATAAATTTGCTTTGTGTGTGAATGCCAGAAGCAGTGCTGGTATTTCAGAGTAACCGATGTCCCTGGGACACAGGCAGTGATGTTGGGCTGAAAGGACAAATTGCTACATGCAATTTGGCAACCTATTTAAGGGGTAAAATAAGCAAGTTTTAGCATGATTATACACAAGCTCAGTTTTACTAATTGCTATTTGACTAAAATCTGTTTTTTTCAAAGCCCCTGGAGCTGTTATGCACAGGAAAGGAAAGTAATAATGAAAGAAAGCTTGATATTCTACATATGAGCAGCAGATTGTGTAAATCCAGCCTTCCGATTATCTCTGATATTAGCTAAACATGCTCCTAATATTGCCACACATTGATTCAGGATAAAATATAGCAAAATGAGGCAGTTTGAAAAAGTCCATCCTGTTCTATGTGGAGACATAATGAATTTAGCAATAGTGGCATGATTAGGATATCTTGAAACCAAATTAATTCAATTTATTTTACAGACCATTTCTCTTTACCTTCAAGTTCTGAAAGCTCAAAGGTTTACTCACTCTCTAATTCTCTGTAGGATCAGCTTGGGATGGGGGAAGAGATTCTGTTATATAAAGGAAGTTCAAGTGAATGGGTCTTCTGTCAGAAGGAGGGGAGAAAAAAAAGACACAAATAAAGCAACGAAAATTCAGATCAGCTTTTTTTCATTCATTTAGATATCTTCCAGATTGGCAGCTCTGGATGCAGGGTGAGATGAGAGTTTTGTGTCATGAAACTATGGTCACTTAGACTGTAGAAGAAAATAATCAAAATTTATTTCATGTTTGACACAAGCCAAGTATCAAGCCAAAATCTTATATTTTACAATACTAAATCTGAAGTTACATGTGAAAGGGAAAAGGAAGTAGAGAAAGAAGCTTAAAAAAATAAAAAGAGGAAGCGGGTGGGGGAGGAGGGGGGCAAAAGCAGTACTAAAACTGCAGTCTTAGCCTTCTAAACCCTTTTGCTTCTCTGATTGATACTTTTCAATTATACCTTCCTATTTCACTGACATTTGAAATGCTATTTTTTTTCTAGCGATAACTTCAAATGCTTAAGTTCCAACAGCACCAGTAACCCTGTTTAGCTGTAGTAGTAAATTGGTTCCTTGTACAACATAATGGCAGTGACAGCCTTTTGCTAGGGAAATGAGTTCTCCAATGGGACATGCCTATGATAAGACGTCCGGTTTTGAAATTGTATTTCTCTGTATCAGAATTAAATCTGGACTTTATATTTCTTTGCTGCCACTGCTCTGTAGCTGGTCCCTATACAGTACGACCAAAGACTGACAAGTAATGCTTACACAGGAACCCTTTCACTTAAATTGGATTTGTCCTTTTATGTTTCCTCCTATTATTAGCTATTAAAATCTCTCAAACCCTTTTTTAAACAGTGATAGGGTTTGGCAAACCTGAAACTCACCGACTTGGAGGAGGAAAAAAAAGTGTTCTACTATTAAGAGCAGTAATTTCCTTCCCTGGGTAAAATTAACTCGCATTTAGTAAAATACAGTATTGATTCCCTGTGTTATACGGTAAGATATACAGAGTATCCTCGTTGTGTGGAGAAAGGTCAGGATTTGAATCTATTATATTGGCACATATATAAAGGCCTTTTAAAAAGGATACCAAAGAAAACACAAATCAGTGCCACTCCTGGGTACCTTTAGAAAATCCAAGCCTGCTTTCTTCTGGCTGTCATACTGTATTTTTTAGAGACTTTAATGGTTGAAACAAAAGTAAGGTGCCTCCTGTGCTTGCATTGGTACCTGACAGTACCATAAATGTGTGCACTTAGTGTATTATTACTATGTGCTGTAATGGAACAGCACAATGTAGGTCACTAGGAGATCATCAGTATATATAATTTCATTTTAACTTTAGGTTTACATTATCACTTAAATAACAAAATAATAATCAGTCTGTGGGAAAGGGTAATTCTTTTTCCATTTCTTGCAGTAAAAAATTAACTCAATGTGTTCCCTATATTGGTTTCAATACTGATAACAATTCCATCCCATTTTTCTTCAAAGAAACACTCCTGGCAAACTTAGGAGAGAAATTGCTTGGAACTTCAAAGCTGTTCAGAAAGAAAACAGTTTAGATTTCAACAATGGCCTTTGACTTATTTCTAATTTCATTCCAGCATGGGATGTATTTACATTAGAAAATATAGACAAGAATGCTTTTTGACACATCTTGAAAAGGCTATTGGATTTGTAAATATACAGATTATCTATATAGCATTTATGTCTGATTGAGAAGGCTGCAATTTTTTGCCTTCAGTTGCCATCAAGGATCAATAACAGTGGTCAAGATGATACTTTTCCTTGCTATGGTAGAGACCTACTAAATGATTACATTTTATTTTATTTCATTGAATGGCTAAATTTACTGTGTAAAAAGGATTTGGATCTTTAATTGCTAATCTTTTTACTTTTTAAAAACATTGTCCAGAATATAACTTTTGCAGCCTCTGTCTGTGTTTTCTACATGCCATTAATAATCAGAAATGTTGAATACAGAAGGGCAAGTTAAATCCTGTCATTGAAACAGCAAACAGCTTTAGTCAAATGTATTGGCACAGAATTAAAAATGCATCAAGCATGTATTTGTCTTCTCAATGGGAAGCCCTTATTAATAGTTTGAAGAGTAGAAAGCTTAGCCTTATGCATCAAGCGCTGTAGTAGGTTGTTTTTTTTTTTTTTTAAATATATTTTAATGTGTGAAATTGCAGGATGCCAACGTTGCCATTAAAGCTCCTCTCTCATTCCAGTAATTTTCCCACTTAGATTCATTCCTTCCTTTCACAAAAAAGCACTTCATAGTGGTCACAGCAGAAATGCAGTGATACTGAGCAGAGTGCAAGGTTAATTACTACTCCACTGTCAAAATATTGGACATAACTACAAGGACATGAGTCGGCTCACTTCTCTGAGAAATCTCTCCCTTTCTCTCTTGTGAGCGGGGATTTTCTAAGGACATGTATGTGCTTTATTCAGAATTTTAGTAGAAATGATTTATAGACAGGCTATTTTAGAAGAACCCACTTTTTTGATTCTGACCCCAGCACAGAACAGTAGCATGAACCCATAAAAAGAGATTGTTTTCTCTATAGACCTGTGGACATGACTCCTACCTCAGGGATCCCTTTGAAAATAAATCAGGTGAATTGTCACTGTTCAAAACTTTGTTTTGGCTTCTGACTCTAGAAATTTAAAAGCAAGTGTTTTTCTTCAATGCTGTTACTCTTCCATACTCAGCCAAGATGTGGGAGGTTTGATGAATGTGGAAAATGGCTCCTTTGTATTTAGGACTAAACCATATCTAATTAAATTTTAAAATGAAATTAAAGGAAATCACCAAATCTATGTGGGGCCTGGCAGGTGCCTCAGTTTACTAGCTGTAGGCCAACAGGTTGGAGTTCCCTGAAGCCCTTACTGGAAACCTACAAAGCTGTTTTTTCTAGCTCATTCACAAATCTGATCAAACTGCTGTAATAAAGGGTGTGTATGAATCTTTCCTTGGCTTACAATTTCTAACAAGTGCTCAAGAGTGCTTTTTCTATGTGTGATGACAGAGTAGCCAAAGGCAAAATCTGACCAATGTTGCTCTGGACCTCAGTCTCCTCTTGGGATCCAGCCCACTGATGCCCCTCAGCAGGGTTAAATAACTGTCTTGTTAGGAGGTCAAGATTAGTCCACTCCTATATTTCACCAAGATCTTCTTCCATTGTCTTTTCTCCTTTTTGACAGCCAGCTGCTGTCACTCGATCATATTATTGTGGTCCTTTTGCTGATGCTTTCTGGATGAGTGTGTTCTTTTCTCTAGCTGTCAAATCCAACCCAGCCCAATTCCACCACTTGACATAATGGGTGTGAAAGTTTTCCCACAACAAGCCCAGAGCTAGAAAGCAGGTTCTTGTATTAACATCCTTCACCAAACCTCTCAGCTTCAGGCATGGTGTATCTGATCAGGCAATACAAAAATTTTGTATGGGCTATGAGGTCTTCAAAGGCTGCTTTGTGTGTTTGTTGAAAAGGAAAGATGTGACCCATTAAGGTGTGTACTGAGTTTATTTGAACTCTTTATGCAATTGGAATGGGAAATACGCTGAATAAATAGGGATGAAGCTGAAGAGAAAACTGAAAGAGTAAGTGCGGGAAATGTCTTGTGCTTTGCTTTGCTTTCACACAACACACATGGTGCTACTACTCTTTTAAAATTATTTTTTAAAATGTGCTTATGACAATATAGTGTGAGCGAGAACAAATCACTCTAAATCAACAATGCACATAAAAATAATTAACAAGCTGACCACATGCCTGCTAATAATCTCAATCAAATTTGTAAACTGCCATTAAAACAAACACAAAACAAAAATGTAACCCCCCCCTAAACCCCTAAATCCACTATAACTCATGATCTTATACACACCTAATGCATCTTTCAGCCTGCTTGGAGACCTGAGGCCCTTCAGACAAGTGGTGCTATGAGCAATCTCTTCACTGGTGGTTCTCATTTGGCAGACAACTGACTTTTAAGTCAGGGGGCTTTTGCTTTGTGTCCTTTAGCAGAATTTAGCAGTTACAAAAGTGAGAAGAAGGGTGGCTTTTTGAATAGTCTTTAAAGGCCTTGGTGAGTTTAAATCAACACCTTAAGTTATACCCAAAATGAGCATGGCATCCCACTTATCCTGGTAAGCATATTTATTACACATTTTTTTTGGACCAGAGGAGCTTATGTGTGGTGGCATTCTGTACAAAATGATATTTCTCTTTGGGATGTACCTTTTAAAATTCTTCACGGTTTTCCTTATGCCACAAAATAAGCTTTATCCCCTTCCTATTATTAATGGACAACTAAGGTGTGGAAACTAAGTAATGTGCCGGTGTCCAGGGCCTGATTTTGTATTCAAACCTTCCTTGCCTGTCTTAATCAGCAGCTCGGTTCTTAAATAGCTGGTTTTCTGAGTCTCTTCTAGTTGTGTACACATGGCATTTTCTTTTAGTTGAAGCTTATTGTCAAGTGGCTTTTTTTTCCCTGTAAAAAAATCAATACAATTTGAATTTTTCTACCCAGACTGAATCCTTGGTAAATTGTTGTGGATGGTTATTGATTTCTTATATCTGTGAGTTTTTTTTTTTTTTAACTAGTATTAAGGTAAACAGAAGTCTTATTGTGTTCATTTTACAGGATAACACTTATCTAGACAAAAGAACCTGTAAGCACAGGGCTTACCTATAGGAAAGATGCAGCAAATCACTTCCAATAACATAAAATAAGAAGAACAAAACTTTTCCGTTGCTGAGCAGAATGGGAAGATTGCTTTCTTGTCACAAATTTTGATTGAATTGAGTCTGTGCTTTTGGAACTGGTTTACTGATAGAACAAGAAACATCATTTAACTATTTCCTACACTTTCATGCCCACAGAAAACATAGTAAAGGCAGAAAAGGTCTTAAATGAGGATAACGACTCTTTCCTAACCCCACTGAATCTGGTGAGGGAAAGGATGAGAAACATATCTGTCTTTTAAAAGACATCGGTGTGATTTTTCCTCTTTAGTTCTAAACTGTCTCCAAAATATAAAGGAGACTCTCCTATTTCACTCTGAAGGCAAGTGGAGTAGCCATTTCTAGAAGCACGAGAAAATAGAAAGTTGAGGAATACTGCTGGATTTATGAAGTCTCCACCCATACAGAAATACACAAGTATTTCCAGTGATCCCTTAGGCTTCCAACCTTTGGGATCAAAATCTTTCAAGAAGTCATTGAAATTCTATACTGAGGCACATAATAATAATAACAACAATAACTTTGATAAAGTAGGATGAAGGGAAAGATAATGAATTCCAACAGAAAAATGAATGGATAATGTGGGCTTCCTGGGACAAAGAACAGTTCTAGGGAACACATGACCCCAGAAACGACTTGAATGTTGTGAACACTGATGTTCAGTGACAAACATTCTGAACTCCAATATTTCTCTTTCAAAAATGTTGATATTTAGCTTTTTTAAGGTATGACTATTTTAGGGTCATGTCATACACTAGAACTACTGTGGGGAAAATTGGAGTTAATTATTGCTGAATGAGATGCCAAATAATCGTAGGAATCCAAAGGACAATGTATTGAAATGTTTGGTGTTTCTTCTTTTTTTTTCTTTTCTCTGTCTCTCTCTCTTTTTTTTTTTTTTTTAGCATTCATTCTTTTCTGGTTCCCTGTGGAGTGTTCAGTTCCTAGGGTGGCCTGAGGAGAGATCAGTGATGCTGCGCTTTGTAGTCTATTACAGCACAGCTGTTCATCAATTAGAATGGAGAAAATAATCCTGCTGTTTTAGAATAGCATGATGTGCCTTCTATGTTATCAGGCAAAATGCAAACTGGATACATGAAACCCATGCAGTGAGGCTGCCAGTGTGAGGGGGAACCTCTGACTCAAAAAAGTTCTCCTTTATTATTCTCATTTTCTCTGCTAGTTTAAAACTATAATTACAAACTTGAGCACCCGCTCTACCTTATGATATGAAGGAGCATCCACAGTTGCCCTGCAGGAGCCACTAGAGCAATTAGTGAATCAGAGATCAAGAATAAAGCTAAGGAATTTGAATCAATGCTATGCTTATACAGAGTGTCTGTTTGTACAGTGCTTTCTTTCTTTTTTTTTTCTTCCTTTTCCATCAGGCCTTCTTTTCTTGTAATAGCAGAGGAATGTGTGCTGAAAAGCAGATTGTTAGTGCCACTTTGCCACCATATGCCTTTATATTTGGAAATTTGCATAAACACCAAAACATTAAAACAGGATTTATAACCCCCCCTCAAAAATAGAAAATTTATGCAGAAGTTTCAAAAGGAAACCATGGGAGTTAAGTTAAAAAGCCCCAGCCCTAAATCCCATTAATTGGAAACAGTGTATTTTATTTGTATTCATAACATGTATCTATTATGCAGACTGTCTAGTGCACAGCATACAGTTTTTACTGGGGATAAGGAGCCCTGCTCATGGGCAATGTTCTGGATTTCTGTTGTAATTCTTAATGTGTGGAGCAGACACTCAGAACAGAAACTGCTTTACAACCCTGAGAGTTGGAGAGAGAGATGGACCATGGCTAAAGTAATCCCCTCTGCTCTACCACAAACATGTTGGCACGTGCCATTCCCAGTTGCATTCACACTCTGTCCTTCATGGAAGCAAAAAAATTTACTCTGAGATCCACTAAATCAATCCTCAAGGTCTAAAGGAGTGATAGAGGTTAAAAATTTCTTCTGAAGTTTGTGTTTTTCCACTCAGATCAATGCTTCTGCATACAAGACATGACCCTAAGTATTACAGAGAGGCTGCTTCACACCTGCATGTGAGCTGGTGCAGCACGTCTGGCTTGATGTATGGGTGAGCAGCTTCGGAAACCCACTGAGATCAGCAGCTCCTGGCAAGGGAGTGCTCTGGGGTTCTGACTGGCAGTAAATGTTGAGGTCCTACTGTGATTGCTGCTGCTTTTTTTATTGCCTCCTTCCTCTCTGTGCTGTAGCAGGTACCACCAGGCCAGGCTCTCCCCTCCAGCCTGCGCCCTTGCCTTCCTGTCTACATACTGACTGAAATAAGTAAGAACAACATGGACAAATTAATTAGGGAAGGGACCACCTCTGCTTGTCACAAGTGGTAAACAGCTGCAGAATATGCTCCATTCATTGCATGTTGATATGAAAATAAGACACCTATCTTCAGCTCCTATCTTCAGGTGCTGTAAGTAAAAGTCGCCTTCTGCTTCTGAAGAGTGCAAACAGAGAGGTGACTTCAACCAAAGGAAAGTATCACTCTATCTGAATTTTACCTAGAAACAAAACGGAAGATTCTACTGTTCATACTAAAACTCATTTTATTAAATGGTCTGAACTATTGTACTGCCTTAACAATAACCTAAGGAGTCCTTGGATATGGGCTTGTGGTGGTTTCTCTTTTAATGGGCAGGTCTCAGAAGAGCATCTATGTCAGAGAATATCCACTTGCCCAAATACAGAAGCAGGGAGGTCCTTCTGGCCACAGTTTCCCCTCTTTGGGCACAGCAAACTGGTCTGCAAACTTTTATCATCTTGCACTATTTAGCCTGTGTCAAAATATCTGAATTTTTCCTTTTCTTGCCCATCAGATTAAAATTTGAACTTACCATTTTGTTGCTCTTCTCACTTGTGTAATTAGACCTGTGGACACATTTATAGTTTTTCTTGTTTCTTTCTTCCCAGTACTCCTGCTGTTGCATCTTTCACAAACATTTGTTTTCATTTCTCCCTCTAGTAAGAGAAAACAATCCTTAAAAGCAAGGATACTGGAACAGAGATGGTGCTTCATTCATTTACTTTGGCAATTAAAATGTAGTAAGTTATTTATTATTCATAATGTCTCATGTACTACCGACTGTTGCTGTATAGCTGCTAAATGTAAGGAAATTGTAATATGAGACATTAAGTGATATAGAATGTTACTACAGCATTGTTTCTGCTCAGTCTTGGACCAGAAGTGGCTGAAAGGCAGCCATTTTGGGTGCAAATTAGACAGCATATAGGTTAATAATGATCATTGGTAATAATAACAATTTTGAATGGTTAATCCATGCAATGCAGTAGTATTAATCTTTCTCTTTTTTAAAATAATCTTTTATTTGTCTTTTTATGTTGGCACCTGTGAACAGAAACCCAGACCTTCAGATGCAGTTGATATCTGGACATGTCTACAAGTTTTGTTTAGGGTTAATAATTGGCTTGTAAACTGTAAACAGCTACTTGAAAATGTGCGCATTTCATATATGCCAGGTTTTGTGTAATCAATACAAATTCTCCATACTGCAGCTATAGCTTTGGTTTCAGCCATCCAAATCCCTTGAGTCTTCACACAGGACAAATGGTGCTCAGCTGGGCACCATATGCAGATGCAGCTCTTCATTTCCAGCCCATGCTTGATAGAGAGACAATAAAAAGTCAGTGAAGGATTTTGCAACTGCCTCAAAGTGTAGCTGAAGCCTCAGCTGTGGATGTGGCAGTTTTACTTATCCTCCCTTTCTGAGATGTCTCTTGTGCCACTAGCAGTAGTGAGTAAACATGGAAATGATGAAAAGGGCTAGAAATGATTGCAAATATGGAAACTCTACTGGGTGATTTTCTGTGAAACTGCCCAGCAGTTTATGTTAATGCTGATGAAAACACACCTAGTGCCTGGTAAAGTTTTTCCAGAATGCTTGTCCTAAAAATCTCCACTTTTTTTCTTTTTTATTCTCAAATTCTGACTGTTCTCCTTGCAGAATTGTGATGAAAGAAGTGCAGGAAGCCTCTGCTCGTTTGGTAGAATGTTGAGGGTGGTGTTATATGCAGGAAGTTTGTATATATTCAAACATCCGCCTTACTAAAAAAAAAGAAATTAATGTGTTACCTTAGACTCTCACTCTATTTCCTGTACTAAAGTTTATGTAGAAGGGAGAGGTTTAATTCAAAAGTGAAATTAATTTGACAGTCCTTCACTAATTCCAACTCAATGTCTGTCAAAGCTGCAGTATAACAACAGTTCAGCATGACTGGCATTAACTGCTCAGAAAAAGCCCTGCATTGGAATAGCACACTGATTGAACTTTGACATTAAGACACACAACTGAGCAGGTTGTGGGAAGAGGAACAGTACTGGTCCTTACACGTGCTACTGGTCCAGTTGTTTTCCTCAGTAAAAAAAATTTCCCAGTTAAAATTTCCTAAAGTTTTGTGAAATTAAAAAGGTAATCCCTAGGAGCTGAGACACATTTGGACTTTATGTAAGCTATTTATTAAATATGGAAAGATATATTGGATAAATTGAACAAACATAAGCTACTGAGATGTTACTAACCAGCTAAAACTTACCAAAAGATCCAGAATTCCTCAGTTTAAAAGCAGGTTTTGAAGAACACTGCAGACCCTGAGAGATCTGTGGATCTCTGAAACCAAGGATTCCTTTTCATAAGTATTTAGTGATTGGAGACCAGCATTTAGAAATGCAAGATACTATTGTATTGCTAGAGAGAATGAACATTTACAACACCACTGTTAAATGAGCTGTTAAAGTCCCTATATTTGTGGGTAAGACAAACACTTGAAGTACTTAAATTGCATTTTTCTTATTCTTAAAGTTGAGCTTATATTTAAGCACCCTCTGCAATCAAGGTGAAGAGCCTGACCGAAAGCTCTTTTAATTCAAGGGAAATTTAAACACTCACAGAAAGCCAGAAAAATGGCTATCATATTTTCATGCATATGACACCTCGGGTGATTTGCATCCTCTTAAATGTTGTGAGGCTTGAAAATACATTTTCAGATAACCTACACATACTTTGAGGCTTCTGAGCATGGGGCCTGGAGAAAAGGTCTGTGGATCTGTGGTAAACCTCCCCTTGCAACACCCATGTACTTCTGCTGTGGCAAAATCTGTTTTCTTAACAGATAACCTGTGGTTGAGATATGGTACATTAATTAAAGGGTTTTTTTGGAGAAAATAAAGAAAGTAGAAGAAGTGTGTAGATTTGGAGAAATTTGTTATTTATTTGTGACTGTAGGAGACCTCAGCTGTGTTTTTCACCTCAGCGTGGAAGCATTTTTGATCAAAAGCCGAGTGTAACAGAGATAAAGAACTTGCACAACAGATACTTTTTGAAATGGAAGCAAAACATGCGGTATTTGTAGCCTGGCAATGTTGAAAAGAAATATGTAAGATTAAAACAAGCAAGGCCAAGTGTGTTTTTTCAGTAGGTAGATATATACATATATACTTAATTTAATGCAGCAGCTTTGGTTGGTCTATTTCTCATTCCACCCCTCCCCCCTTTTTTTAAAGCATATAAATTCCAACCATGTTTTGTGTGAAGGGTCTCAGTGCATACTGACATTGTGAGTGTCAGCTCCAGATCACTTTAATCAGAGAGTGGATATGCATGATAAAACGGATAAGGGACTTTAATCAAAAAATCCGCTGGTCTGGAAACGTGACGCACTCCGCCAAACACACTTCATCCCACTTTTCTTGTGCCACTGCCAAGATTTTTATTTCATGAATATGCATTGGACATGATATTACATTAAAATGTGACATTGTTGTGTAGTGGTAGGGATTTAGAATTAGAATAAATAAATAAATAAATAGACTTCTGTAAAGTTTTTGCAATTGAACATTAGTATCATGTTGTGATTTTACATATATTTATTCACCTACCCCCACCCTTTTCCTTCTCTCCAAATTTATTTTTGAATTGCATATTGCTTTCATTCCTTTCTGCTTAATAAGAAAAACAACAGTAGCAGAGGGATGCTTTATTTAACTTTTACCTGTAAGTATAATGTATAGAGTTCTCACCAAGGAATTGTATTTTTGCATACAAAATACATGTCTGTGGCTCTGTGGCTGGGGGCATTTTTGCTTCTACAGCCAGAAATGACTCCTTTCCACAGAGCCTACTCCAAAGTCCATTATTCTTTATGCAAAGGCTCCCTCTGAATTTCTCAGGATTTGGATCATGTACCTAATAAACTGAGAAATCCTTTGTTCTCCCCTAATTCTGCTATGTTACTTTGTTTCCTGGAAATTGATGAGGATTATAAAACCAATGTATGGAAATTTGCATCATTAAGACTGTGCTAGTCTCAATTTTAGATTTGTATAGTTTCATGTACTTGGGCCAATCAGCTTTGAGTCAGAACATGTAAGCATTTCTACATCTGTCTCTGAAAATCCCCACACCATGATTTCTGAGAACAGATCTCTCAGACAATATACTTTGAAACATACACCCTAGCATGTGGTGAAGCATTTTTCAGATTAAAGATTAATGTGTTTGCTGTCGTACAGTTTCTCTGCCACAAATACATACAGGATGGCATTTGAGGAAAGCAAATTTGTCTAAATGCAGTGGTTTGCATCTGAAAAAAAGTAAGGGCCTGGTCTAAGTGTATACAAAACTGTTAAATTCTGTGAAGCTGTGCAGAATTGCACAAAGCATTTGCCCTTAAATAGGCAAATATATGTTACTACTGTGATACTGTTAAGTGTCTTTGTGGCATATCTAGGGTGGATAATAGCTAGGTATGAGTCCCAGCACTGAGTTTCTTTTCCTTCTTGTCCCCTGGCCTGGATGCATTTGGTTAAATGAGAGAGTGGTACCTCCCTCCTTTCACTCACTAGTGACTTGAAATCTCTAAGTTAAATAGTGTTGAGCAGTTAGGGAGTTGCTTTTTTTCTTAAGCTAGGGGTAAGAATGGACATTCCTTATTTGCTAATCGAGGATTGTTGTATATCTGTTGTTCAGTGAGGACCTCTACTTGTAATGAATGCTTTCTGAAACTAATTCTAATTAAAGCCAAACAAACAAAAATTGTAATTACCTGACTAATGGTCTGGAGCACCAATATTTCATAACCTGTGTTATTCAAATGTACAGAAGCTGTATAAAGATTGCTTGGTGTAGAAGGTTTGTAAGTGATAACCGCACTGAGAATGTGGTCTCGCTCAGCCTTTAGCTGTGCTTCAAACTTTTGAAAGAGAGGAAAGAATAGTGATTGTTGGCTGAGCTGTTGCTGACACGGGCAAAAATTGTTGAAGATAAAATTCAGAGCTCTTTAAAGTACTTCTACACTAAAGTTATGGTCATTTCAAGAAGAATTTCCTTTATGAGACTCAATTTCACCAGAATTTATACCTGCTGTATGTATGTATCTTCCACTGGTGAAAGCAGAGAAAGCTTGACATTCAGTCCCAGATCCTAATCAGGAAAGGAAGTCTGCAACGTAAGAAGTTTTCAAAAATTTTATAGGCACTTAGGCTTAGATTTCAGTCCCACCGTAGAACTCTCGGAGCTGTCTGGTTTTGTAGTAGGGAGTTCAGCATTGCCCCTTTCTGCAGAGTTCATTTGGTAGTGTTGTGAGGACCAAGAAAGATAGCAGTAGGGGGACCTGTTTTCCACTTATTGTCAGTTTGGGGTGTTTTGCAGACCCAGCTGGCCTCAAACCTCATCCTGTCACTTTCTCTATGTTGACCTTGCAAAATTGCCATGGGCAGTGGAGTACAAATTTTCCCCCAGGATATTACTTTTGTACTTGTGTTGTTCCCTGCCACTGGCAAAAGAATTCCTGAGCATCAGCAGGACTTGCTGTCCTTCAAAGATTCTTTAGAGCTGAACAACCAGACTCTTTCTGGAGAGCCTTATGCCTTCATGCTATGATTCTTGAGTGCAGAAGGATTTGTTTAAATGAGAGGATTTCCACAGTGTTCTTAAAGCCTCAGAGAGGATACTGAGACCTTAATGACAGCACTTTTCCACTCATAGTCAGCCTAGGATCTTGTAGCTTTTACTGTCTGTCCTTTTCTCTTTTAAATGATACCTTTCTGAAAACAACTTTTTTATAAAATGCACAGCTTTGTATGGTTGTAACCATTGGCAGAGGAGCTCTGCTCATGGGGCAGGGACAAGTTAGGTTTACTACAGCTGCTGTGATTTCTGAGCTCACACTGTTCTTCATTAAAAGTCTAATTCAAACTCTTCTCACTACTTTTGTCCAGCTCCTAGAATCCACTACACTCTCAGATAGCTGAAACACTACGGTTATAGCAAGTCAAACCCTATGCATCCTCTAGACTGCCCACCTCATGAATACACCATGTAATAAGGCAGCTGGGGATATGGATGAAGTCCTATCACAGCAGAGTGAGAGGAGTGCACTTCTATGTAGATTTCAAAAGGAAAATCACAGTTATGACACAATCAAATAGTCAAACAGTTAATAGATGAGAAACATCTAGTATAAAGGACAATGACTTCAATGGAACAATATTCATGGTCTTGAATTCCTGTAGATTATGGATATGTACTCATAGAAGAGCTTTTAGTGGCTGATAGAGATATCTGCAAAGACAGACATCAGTCAGAACTGCCTAATGTAGAACGAAACATCCCCAAAGGAAATTACCATTACAAAAACTATTATTTAATATTAAAGGTAATTGTAACACAAGGGCATGACTCATATCCTTGTGTTACAATTAACTTAATATTAAATGATAGTTTTCTGCATGGTAATGAGGGGAAGTTAAACCTGACACTCTGTCCTTAACCCTTGCTACTGTGCCTGACTATTAATATGACTAAGAGGTGTCTGTACAGTCTGTCATTTACTCATGTCACCTGTAAGTCATGATGAAGTGTGGAAGGCAGAATTATAGTACCAGCTTTTACAATTAATTGGAGAATGCTCATTTTGTGGACTGCTATACAGGATAACTGACCTTTACAGCCATCAGACTAGAGAGCTGATACATTATATTGATAATGAGCACTTTAGTATGTTAGACCATGACAGACTTATAAAGATTCACAGCCTTAACTTTCTGTACTTCATGCCATCTTCCTAATATTCTTCCTCAAGAGCTTTTTTCAATTGCTGCACAGTTCCAGCTGGTATCAAAGATGTGTACATAGGAAAATGCAAGCACATTTCATGCCATGATCATGTTTAAAACCTTTTAACATCAGGTTTTCTGTTCTGTAGAGCATGCCTTCCCAACACAGAATTGGGGCGTTAGTTTAGAGGCAGCCTTAGCATCACTTCAGCATAACATTTATGGTTCTGCATATCTGTATATTGTATTGCTACTGATAATGCATGGACAGTTTTGCTTCCTGCACTCCTGCAGCTGGTTCCTGAATAGACTTAATTAACCACTTAAGAGTAAGGTATGACTTAAGAAAAATAATAAGAAAATCATGATGTGCTTAGTCGGAATGAATCATTTGGCATTTGGTTATACCATGTTAATTGTTATGTCATGTCATTCTTTATATCATGTCACAACATATGACATAGCAGAACCACTGCATGCAGTTTATTTAAAAAATAAGGTTTAAAATTAAAGATACATACACTCTTTTGTTATCTATTTGTAGCTGTGATTTCAGTCAGAAAACTCATACTATGATTTCATGTTATTAATTAGCAGGTTGTGATATCTGCAAAAACCTGATAATTCTGAGATACCAGCATGCAGTCCATGAAGACAGATATCTCAGCATGAACTCAGCTCTAATAACTGGGTCTGTGTTTGAAAACAAGTTTAAATCAGGAAATAGACCTGAATATATGCCATCCTCCTCTGTGGTGGACCCTGTTGCTAGCGTGTAGTACTGCTGCTCTAATCTTTCCCTTGGAAAAAAGCGTATGGTTTTACCTATAATCATGTTGCAAGCTCTCTAACACAACGCAAAGAGGATTCCACAGGGTAAGTGAAAATCTCACCAAGAAGTCCAAATTCCACTTAATATCTAGAGGTGAGAAAATCCATGTGACTCCAGTTGCCTTTTACAATGGAAAGGTGGAAGGAAAGCTGTGAAACAATAAGGTGTCTTTGCCTTTTGCTGTTTATACTAGCAGATGTAGGTGAAACCCCACAAGTGCATTTGTTTCCCTGCTGGGCTGGCAGCAAAATAATTTTGACTTGAAGTTACACAGTACAAGAGATCCAGGAGACATCTGTATTACAACTAACATCTCTATTATATATTGTACAGAATGAGGAAGGAACATCACTTATTTATTCCTTTTTTAATCTTTCCTCAAGACTGCAGTGGCTTACTGTAGAATTGATGATATATGTAGTAGACACTGCAGAAAGATGTGTTTCTGAGCTGAGGCAGAAGGCAGGTTTCCTCAATGTACGGGTTAGCAGTTACCACGTCTACACATCACTAGGGATAATCATACCACACCAGAAAAGTACTTCAGGATCTGCTTACCTTTGAGCATGCAGGCAGACTAATTGACTTAACTGAGATTACATACAGGCTTAAAGTTAGTCATATGCTTTGCTGGATTTGTCATTAATCCCATGGCCTGAAATATACAGAAGCTTTATAGTGAAGGCCACTGAACTGAGCTTCCTTGAAAGGCCTCCTTTGCAACTAGGAAACTGATTTTTGAGGGTTTGTTGGTTTTTTTGTTTATTTGTTTTAGATAAAGGTTCCTGAGGGGGTGGAAAGCCTGACAAGGGAAAGACTGACCTGTGCTTTTAACTGGCTTTGCCTAACTGCATCCTGAACCTTTGCCATCTTGTTCAGAGTATCCACCTGCTAGTCCCAGGTTGCTTCTTGAATTTTGATTGCCATCTAACTTAAGATGCATCTTAGTCAATGAAATTATTGTGAGTGGTTGATTGTGAATGCTATTGTTTCAGAAGCTGAAACATACAATATTCCATTTTGATACCAGTTAACATCTTAAAAGAGATAACTTGTTGTCAGTATAAGGTTTGTACTTTTATTGCTGAAGCATTATTTCTAATGTCTGGCAAAAAAATAGGGTACAGCAACACTTCGAAAACAAACTTTTTCCTTCTTAGACACCATTGTGAAACTAAAAATTATTATTACTATTATTATTGTTATTAAAGATTAAAAGCAGCTTCAGGGATTCCACATGCTCAAGTATAATGCCAATTTTTGTGGCATAATCATCACATCCTATTTATAGAGAAGAAACAAACAACAAAATTATTCCTCCCATGTTGTATATTTCTGAGAATTTTTTACATAGAATTATTTCTTAATTTTTTACATTGCTATCTCATATTACATTCATGGCCTGCATTTCACTTTAAAAATAAGAATGAAAAATGAATGAAACAATATAATAATTTTTTTTTGTAGTTGTGGAAGTCATGATGGCACTTCTCCAAGAGGAAATATAAGAAGTTTACTTCTCAACATTACTTCTACATCCCTTGACATAGTATTATTCTGATCTTACTATTTTATAGCATTATTGTGGGTTTTTCCTGACGTGCCAATAGTGCACTAACATTGTATAAAAGCAATGCAATTTGTGGGATCTACACAAATACAAGAGAACTGGGCAATGAGATATCTGAAACTATGGCCATCCAAGGGACCACAGGACCTCATATGGGGTGCAGATCATGGCTGACTCACTTGCAAACAATTTTTGTTTTGCTTTGGCAATATGAAAGTGCATTGCTCCTATTTATGAATGTCATATTTTGTTCTGAAAAATAAGCCTAAAATCTTTGGTTCTTCATCTTTTACTAGGATGTGCACCTGGCACCAACACTGTCTTACCTCACTTTAATGATTCACCTGTCACAACTTACAGGGTCTCTTTTCCTTCCTTTTCAGAATGAGGTGAAAAATCTCAAGAAGTGTCCATGGCTTGAAAATCAAACAAACCTTGATGCACCTCTGCTGTTTGCTTAGGATAAGTTCTGTGGCAAAATAAATGGAACAATGAACATACCTCATGTCCTATAGAAATCATGCTGTTTCTTAGGTCCCCAGCATTGAGGAAATTGCAAACTATCATTTGGTATCTCAGAGCAGGGAAAACTTACCTGGAATGTATTAATTTTGTAGATTGTTTTAAAACAAAACATGCTCCTTCCTTTTCTCTTTCCTTATTTTCCTGTTTTCCCTTTCCTTCTTTTCATGCTAATACAACTCACTGGTTCATCCAGCTCTGGAGAGTCTTGCAGATAATTTACTCTTAATTGTGAAGGTATAATCTGACATATTGCTTGAAGTATGCTTCAAGTGCTAGATGTACTTAGCTATTTTTTTGTTTCAATAGTGGAAAAAAGAGGCCTGTGTATTTTCTGTTTGTTTGGTAGATGTGACAGAAAACCTGGTGTGCAAGAGACTGCAGGGAACTTCTCAATTGATACTACATTGAAAGTGATACTGAGCAAGCTCCATCTTTTGAGTTTTATAGCACTGTCTTGCAATATTACGTAGAGAATCAAAAAATATAGTCCAACATGTTAAAAAGTCATAGTGCTGAGGGGTCCTCTTTTCATTTCTAGTAGCCTGACACACGGACAATATCTCAGTAATAGTATTCTGATTTATCTGCTATGTAGTAATGTTCTTCTTGCTGGTATTTCAATTTATTCAAGTTGAGTTTTTCTGCATTCCACCTGTTGATATCTAAACTGTGGCAGTGCCAAACAAGTCCTGGTACATGTGGAGTCTGCTACTTCATTTGCATTATTCACTGAACTTTACTAAAAGGAAAATTAAAATACCATCTAACTGCAAACTGTGAGTTTCTCTTTATTTTAGAACAATGTTTACCATGGCAGTTTGAGAAACCATCAAATATATTCAAGCCAGTAAGAGTGTGATGCAGATTCTGTATATCTCTAGGTTTAGGTCAGTCAGTCTGAGATTTCCCATCTTTAGCTAAAAAATAACAACCCTCCACCTCTCCCCATGTCATCTGCACATTTGGTCAGTGAGATAGAGTATCTGATGGTGTTCTTCTTGCCACCTCTTCTGTATGTCTCATGGGAGGTTCTCTGGATACCAGTACTGGCCAGTGAGCAGGTCTGGATGGTTACATTTTCAGCTCCCTGCAAGTTTCACACTGTAAATGCTGGTGTAATTATAAAAAAACTGTGAATGACCTTTCTGAACCCTGAAAAGTTTTGTTTGCATTTGATATTTAGTCATTTGTAACAGCACCAGTACAAACTCATCAGGGAGGTGGGGAAAAATATATTTAAGCAGATCTTGTCTCTTTGAAGCCAATAGTATCTGTTTGGTTTTGCTTGTTCACTACTCCTTGCAGTTCATGGGAGCGCAGCTATCTCACAGAGTTTACACTGATGGGAAGTCATGAACATTTCATCAACACAGAGAAGCTCTGATTGAATGAGTATTTAAGAATGGGTTTTTATTGAGTTTTGCTTGAAAGAAGGTAAGGGGATATACAACTGTTAAAATATCCAGCCTTCAACACTAGGGCCCCTTCCTGACATGCTCCTGAGTCTAATTTCATTAAGGCGTATAGACATGCTGGAGCATGACCCTTAACCTGATGCCATCCTGTTTGTCTCTAATGTAACACCAGCACATGAAGCAGGACTCCAGGCTAATCCATGGCTCCGACAAGGGCAGCCACATCAAGGGTGAAGCCATGGGAGCCTTAGAAGTGTGTGCTGAGGGTCTTGAGCCACTCATTGCCTTTGCCTGCTCATTCCTCCCACCCTCCCACCTTCCTTGTGTGACAAGGAGAGAGGTCGCATAAACGCCTGCAGTGCTGGAAACTGGAGCAGTATGTATCTGTCTTCTGGCTTGAGTGAGCAGAAGGATTCCCTATGAAGCCAAATGAGCTTGTGTGATCTTTGATGCCTGCTGGTGAGAGCACCTCAAAGACCTTGAAGTTATAGCACCACCCCAGGCAGCAAATATGGAAACATTAGTGACCACCACTCTCACAAGGGGCAGGTGGAAGGGATGGTTTGTCCTCCTGTGTTACCACTGACAGCTTCTCCTCTTAGCTAGCTTGCTCATTTATAACTGGGGTTGGAAAGTGCAAGCCAAAATGAAATCTGCATTAAAAGAATTTTGTGGGCTGTAGAAATCATAAGGGTAACTACTTCACAAAATACTGTCCACTGAGGCATATATTTAAAAGGTTAGATAAAATATCTCCTAGCCATTTTTTCCAGTTCTTTTCTTTTTATAGTCCACTGCAAAACAACAATAGATAAAAAGACTGTATATAATGCATGTATATTTTGTTGGGTTTTTTTACCTTTCCCAAAGGAGTCTCTGTGCTTCCCACACTAATTGTAGGTTTTTCTGAAAATGCAGCATGAATCATTTATAAATAAAAAGACTTTAAAATCCCTAAAAGACTCCCTGAGGTATTCAGTATTTCAGCATAAAATAACTGTTAAATGGAGTTATTCTGAATTAGCTTTTACTGGAAAGTGGTGAAAATAAAGTTTTCTTTTCACTGTGAATGTGCAATAATTCTTTTACACAGCTACCCAGGGTAATTGACAAGTGATTTTCATAATTCAGGTTTTAGCAAAGAAATCATCTGAAGTGGCTAACATTAAATGAACGGAGCTGCTATTAAAATATAGCTTTCAAGAGAAACTGCGTGAGATGTCAGAACCAGGGGCTCTGTGTTGAGACCTTAAAAAATAATTCAGGCTATAAAGTAAAAACACATACATTCAAGCTCCACAATAAATTCATACATACACCTTCCTCACACATGCATACGCACACTTGAAATAATAAAGAAGTATTTTTCATCTTTCTCTTAAAATCCTGTGATTATTTTAGTGCACAGATAACCTTAGAAAGTCAAGGCACTCAGAAAAGGTAACTGATTTGCATGACTCCTTTGGACTTCGTAACCTTGACTGTCCGTACCCACTGTACAATCAGAGGTCACATTTGATCTCTGCGTGTAAAATTATGCAGAGGAAGCTTCCTCAACACTTTGTAGTTGATTGACAAATTGGTCTGTCACTCAAATGCTCCTTCAACTTATCGTGAACAGTAAAGAAAATTATCTGTTCTGTGCATATGTGAGAAAAAGCCTGTTCATTAACCTCTAGTCTGCTGAAGCTGTGGAACATATAATGCTTAGAGGAATATGTTCTATATAAGAAAAGTATGCAAAAAGATACAGGTGTGATATATATATATATATATTTTCATGTGCATATATTTGTGTGTATAACATATAAAAATGTGTGTCTATAATAGAGCAGTCTGTATGACATATATTTCATATGTGTATGTACATATTGCACTAGTTTCCACAGAAAATTTTAGTCACGCTTTTTCATGAATTTTGTACACACATGGTAGCTACAGACAGGCAGACACCTCTGAGATGATTCCTACAAATATTTGTTAGAGCAGGCTTCATAATCCAAGATGCCTGTGACAATTATCCCTCAGATATTCTGCCTACACTGTAGCTCTCAGATGCTGGGTTATTTACAAACATTGCTGTGTCACAGTGCAAGGATTTAAAAGCAACTGACAGTAAAGGTAGGGCCTAATTCACTTCAACTGTTAAGCAGAGGCAACTCAGACAGATTTAGTGGAGCTATACCTGTTTATCTCAGTAGCAAATTTAGTTTTACATACCATGGAATACTCATCTGGCATCCAGTTGCTTCAGCTTGGGGAAATATTTGCAAGTCATGTATATGTATGTGTCTTATTTGCTATTTACTAGTCAGTGTACCTTTATTTATCTGTCTGATCTAGGTGAGAAAAATTAATTTCTCTAGGCATTTGTCTCTAAATTCTCTATGTGTATCTGAACCTCAACTAACGACATCTAGATAAAAATCTGAAGCTAGAAGATGATGACAATTCTGTGCCTTGCTGGATCTTTTTTTTCCCACCATAAGCCCTGTGTCCAGGTACCAGAGAGCAGCTCTGATGCAAACTCTCCTAACTCAAACTTTGTGAAAGTCCTGACCACAGCCCTGACTTGCTGGCTTCTGCCTCACCTCTGGCCATGAGGAAACATGCCAGGTCAAACCTAGAGAGAATGTGTCTCTGCCCTCTTGACAAGATCAGAGAGGTCTTGAGTAAGGTATTTGCTTGAAATCTAGGTTGTTAAGTGACAAAAACTTTAAAAAATCCCACACACATAAACCTCCACAATTGGTGTTAACATAATTTTTTTCCAATAAAAAGTTTTCCTTCGACTATTTAGTAATTTTTCTTTGCCAGTGGCTGACTATCTTGAAGTCTTTGAAACACTGAGCTTTCTATAAAATCCAAATAATTCTCTGTAAATCAAAGTACTTGGCATGCTTGCTGCAAAGCCTGAAGCTTTTTTTTTTTTTAAGGTAATCTCTAGAAAGTAGTTTGTACTCATGTTTTCACAGTGATTAAATATGCAAAGTAATTTTCATGATTATCACCCCGTTCTGAACCAAATCAGATGCGGCTATGCTTCTCTTTGTACAAAGCCAGTTATTGGATCAGATTCCAAAACAAATCCCCTGAATTTGGCGGATCATCATTTTAAAAGGGGGCTTGTTAAGGTAATGATTAAATTAAACCACCCCTTTAAGAATATTTAGATCTGGTCCGCCAAGCGGAACGGTCTAATGGTTTTTAAATTAGAAGCTGCGAATGCTAGTGAATTTCTTTTGTGGGTCAAGTGGGTATTAACAAATGCTAAGACTGTTCTCTCTTTTGTCATCACCTTGAAATCTGCAAAGAAAAGTGAAGAGTGGGAAAGACACAAGGAGAGAAGCACTGTTGGTATTTTAACATCAGTGCTTTTAAACCAAGGGCAGCCTCAGATTTACAAGGTTGGATAGGAGAAGGTATGAGATGATGTTGCTAGTAATCTCTTTATACCTTGCTCTTGAGAAAGACACTGAAGCTCGAATCTTCAAGGAAGTGGAGAACCCAAGTGCATTCAATTCTGGCAGTCTTAAGCTATTGCAGAGGTGTAATAGCTTGCTAACTACAGAAGCGTGGATAACAACCCCTACCTGTGGCTTCCAGATTTCTTAACCCTGTCAATTTTAAATGTGCTTTTTAGCCTCAGATGCTGCTGTGAATTTGTGGCTGGGAGAGACAATTGTTTCCTTGTGTGGAGAGGATGGCTGGATCCTTTCCAAAGCTAGAGACTTGAGTTTTTCTTTTTGGTACCCCAGGCAAACTGTTTGTCACTAGTATTTTACATCCCTCAGTACTACCTAATACTGGAGTTCTGTGAATATTGGATTTATGGGGCATAACAATCTCCCTGGTGGGAGGAAATCCACATTAAAATATAAATCTGTCAAGTCAGGTCAAGTCACAGCTAACAAAATACCAATGCTGATATTCTGTGCTTAGTCCCTGCTTCTTTTCAGTCATACATAGGGTTCTGAAAATGCCACCACTTGGGCCAAATTTTTCCTATACTGAAATGGTTTAAAAGAAAAATGTTGATTAGAGGCAGAGGTGAAATTTGAGTTTCTTTGAGAAAAGTGGGGAGAGAAATAGCTTTCTGTGTATTCACACAAAGTCCTTGTGACTCTTTTCTTTATTAATAGCCTTCTAAGCAAGGGTAGTGGTGGAAAGCTACAGAAAAAAACTGTAACTGGTGAGGTGTACTTCTGCAGGTGAAAAAGTCAGTTTTCAGTTGACTGAATTATGACCCTTTAGAAATTGCATGCTTTGGACAGTTTGTGTAGGGCTTTTTGCTAAGCTTGTAAAACGTGTACTCAAGGAGAGACATGCTCTGTACTTATGTGTGTGTTGAGGGAGGGAGAGAGGGCAGAATAAGTTTGCTGTGAAATGAATGATTTTCTGACCTGAAAAAATGGTTAGGGAAAGTGGCTTACTGAGCTGAGTCCTGGGCTTATTCTCTGCAAAGCAAGTAAGCAAAGTGGTCAGGCCAAGACTGATTGGTATGAAGTATGATTTACAGAGAGAAACACCACTTCAATGAATCCAACAGACTGCCTTTATTTTGTTATCCGCATCCATCTTACCCCAGCTGGAATGCTGCATCTGGGTCTGGGGCTCTCAACGCAAGGAGAATGTGGACCTGTTGGAATGAGTCCAGAGGAGAGCCACTGAGTTGATCTGGAGCAGCTCTGCTGTGAAAATGGGCTGAGAGTTGGGGCTGTTCAACCTGGAGAGGAGAAGGCTCTGATGAGAACTTAGAGCACCTTCCAGTACCTAAAGGGGGCTGCAAGAGGGCTGGAGAGACACTTTTTACAAGGACATGTAGTGAAAATAGCGCAAGGGGGAATGGCCTTAATGTAAAGGAGGGTAGGTTTAGATTCAATATTAGGAAGAAATTCTTTGCTGTGAGGGTGGTGAGGCAGTTGGAACAGGTTGCCTGTAGAGGTTGTGAACTCCTCATCCCTGGAAGCGTTCAAGGCCAGGCTGGATGGAGCTCTGAGTAACCTGGTCCAGTGGAAAGTTCCCTGGCCACAGCAGTGGGATTGGAACTAGATGATCTTTAAGATCCTTTCCAAACCATTCTATGATTCTGTTCTGTAAGAATTTATCTGTCAATGGGAGACCATCATCCTGAGACAATATTTTAATGCACTGAAATCTTCTATTCTAAAAATTCCAGTAAAATTCTGATAAGAAGTTTGTAACTATGACAAAAATAATTAGGGGAATGTTACTGTTTAACACCTGAGAATAAAAAAAACCACCCCAGAAACCCACCCTACCAACTGAAAAAATCCAACAAACACTATTCAGCCTTGTTAAACAACCTTAAGTCTGCTCCTTGCATCTAGGCATGACAATACACATGATCAGTTCTAAATAACCTTCCATATCCTATGCAGTCATTTGCATTAAAGCAAACAAAATATTTTAATGCATATCATGCTCAAGATGCCAGTAAGGTTGCAGATTCTAATCTGCATGTAAGTTTGTGTAATAGATATTAAGCTTTTGGTTCACATTGCCACATGTAATTATTTTGGTCAAGAAACCATTACAGTGCAAAATATTAAATGGAAACTAACGTTAATAATATTAAATTTCACATACTTTTTTCCTTTTTGAAGCAGAGAACTTCTTTCTCTCTCACTAAAAAGCCTTTTGGCTTTTCATAAATGTGATTTTGAGTCAGGAAGAATATTTCTAACAGCAATAGAAAGGTTGCAGTGGGTTATACTCAAGCCATCATGCTGTACGGTCTAATCTGACACCACAGTGACCAGGTTGTAATGAAAATCCTTCACAAGAAGGCCTATTTTATAATTAATGCAAATTCACAGCAAGTTTTTTGTTCTTTCTTTAAGATCACAGGATACTGATTATTTTATTTCTGTTTGGACTTTTCCCTTATTCCCAACTATATTTTCCCTAAAATAAAAGTGTTAAAAAAGTTATCTCCCAAAGTGTTTGGTGAATAAAACCCTGAGGCAGTTCTGCTTTGTACATCATCAGGGCCCAGTTAGTTTGAGAGAAAACCTGCAGTGAAGTTCATTTTCAGATAACAGTTTTTCCCAGTCCATGCCCACCTTGATCCCCTCTCCTTTGTAACTTTCAGCTTATTGTAAAGACTATCTGTGAGCAATCACTAAGCCTGGACCCTGATTCCTGCCTTCACCAAAGGAAAGGTGCAATTGAATCTTGGATTTTGGCTGGGGCTGACAGTTTAAAATTAACTCATCAGTTGTTCCCTATTTTCTAAGGGCAGAGAAGACACTTTATTTCTGGGAAATGGGCTGCTTGTTCTGTCAGGCAGAACACAGTATTTCAACAGCACAACTTTAGAAGTGCATACAAGTATTATCTCAGCATCCAGCAAAAGAAAATGAGACTGAAAAAAGTGTATTAGTCTAAAACAACTTCATCTTCTCTCCAGTGTTTGGGCCTTAAACCTGAGAATCATCCTTTCTGGAAGTGGACACTGTAAAGTGAAGTTATGCTTCAGAATGCCTTTCGGAGCCTGCTGTTTTGGACATGTTGCTGTTGCTTCAGGGCAGTCATAGACAAGGTATCCCACTTGTTCCCAAAACTGCAGACATGGAATGTGTAGCCACAATTATTTGCGGGCTGAAGTCACCAGTGTGAAGATGGAAAGCAGGTTGAGAGTCTGTTTTAAATACACAAACGTTGTCTCTTAAACAGGTTTTCATAACAAAATATGTAATTTCATGGTAACACAAAGAAGTAAAATGGATATAAACTTCAAGCAAGAATTTTTGGTTTATTCTATGTTTCAAACGTGTTTGAGGTTTGAATGTGAATATTTTTAGACCACCAGTATCTCAACTGGCATCTAGCTTTCTCTGCTGAGGTATAAGGTCAAAGCCCTGCTTTTGGGTTATCTGCAGAGGGGATCTTAACTGCATATTGTGCCCTTGATCCCTGCATAAACCAGCCATTGACGTCAGTCTGAGTTTCATGTGCAGATTAGAGCTGCGTAAGCTCTTCACAACAAAATCTGAAGTTATGCAAAAGCCTCTAGTAGTTTGCAGTTTGAATGTGGAAATAAATCCAGAAGAGGTTTATGTAGAATTTGACTCACTTGCAAACTTTTGAGTGAAAATTCAAAACTTTTTCTCTAGACTAAAAGGATTACTATTATTTTTTTAGTGCTTAATGCCATGGTTTTGCCCCCTGGTTTTATATGTTTTTATGGAAGGCACATGGATTAAACAAAACAAGCAGCGAGAAGTAATGCCTATACTTTTGAATGCCACCAACAAATCCACAAGTTTTGAATGCAAAGTTTGTACCCCAGAAAACTGGAAGATTACAAGATGGAGGAATGACATAAACCAAATGATCAGTTTGAGTTCTGGATTGCAAACATTTTCCACTCACAACACAACTGACTGGAGTCATATTTTTTTTCTTTGTCCTGGTCAGGCACTATTTAGAGCAGAACCTGAGGAGCATAAAGTGTGTATGAGTTGCCAGCTGGTCTAAGAACTGAAACCAGTAAGAGTTGCAGTGCTGAATGAAAGTCATGAACCTGAAGGCACAGATCTTTTGTGGCAGATGAGAAAAGGAGATTCTCTCCTAAATATTTGTGAAGTAGGGATGCCCTTTGTACAACATTTTTTGTGACTCTTGAGCACTGTAAATTTTACCTAAAGGGACCAGTTCCCAATGTCTCCGGGTAAGTTCTTTGAACAGGGAAATCAGAACTACACACTGAGGACTTCTATCAGAAGAGTTGCTCTTTCTCAAATAATGTCAGTTAATTAAAAATTGTAAAGATATATTTACCTTCTCAGACAGAAATTGATGCGTTTAGAACATTTCTAGTCTATTAGTAAATAATGTACTTTAAAAAAAAATTATAAATATGTATTTAACCAAAGCAGTCATTTTGGTCTCTTGGATAATTAATATGCATTGGAGAACTTTCCATTGAAGACTTCTTCCTCTTTTCTTTTTACTTTAAAAAGCGAAGAAGTTAAATGCAAAAAAAAAAAAAAAATTAAAAAAAATCAACCGACTGAATAATGATAGGGTTGGGACATAACCCATAAAAAACAGGACACCAAAACTTCATTAAAACTTAAGGCTGGAGAACTTGTTCTGTGAAGCTGATTTTCTTTTTTATTCTTCTTCTCTTTGACAGCTAGAATTAAAGGACAAAGTGTCAGCTTAATTTTAAATTTCCTGGCTTTGGTCCATTTGTGTTACAGCCTTAATCAGGAAGAAATAGTTCCACTAAGGGTCATATCATTTTTGGCCCATGGAGGAATGTTCAAGGTGAACTAAAGGGGAAAGCTTTAGGCAGGATGTTACCAGAAATGTGATAGGGACCACATCTGTCCCCTGATAAACATTATTGGCATAGGGGTGCTGCCACTGCATGGAGCCAGGGCTGTTCTAGGAGCTCCTTGGACTTCTCTGGAGCAACTTATCTTTCTGTTTGCCACTAGCCATCTCCTGTCATTTTGGCCCAAAACCTCTGCCTTGCTTTGATTAGTTGTGAGTCACCATTTTCTGAGGCTGTGAGCATCTGAAGGTAAGACTTTTTGCTCTTAAAGAAAAAGGAGCTCTGATCCTAAATGGCACTTTCCAGTTACTGCACAAATGAATGTTCAGTGATTGTACCTGTTGATGGACATGCTGTTTGAAAGCTTGGCGTGTTATTTGGAAGAGGTATTTCTCAAATGTTTCACCTGAAATAGAAAAATTTTTGTTATATTAAAGAAGCTGTAAAACATAATAGAGTAAAAGGAGATTTGGTTTGAGTTATAAATACTAGCATACATACTTTTCTGACTTGGATCACATCTATCCAGTTTATTGAGTAAATTATGGAGAGATTTACAACAATGTAAATTCCATCGCAACCAAGTAGAGGTTTACAAAATCTGTAAGATTCTTAAGTGACTTAGTGTTTGATAACAAACTCAAGAGCAAACAATTCACAAATGTCTTCCTACCACAGTGCAGGTTTGAAAGCCCTTTGAAATCAATATGCAGGATCCCATTGATTGCAACAGATTTTGCATCATGCTCTAGCTAAATCATGATTCAATCAGAATTTACTCTATATGCTAAAAAAGAGATGCCTTTTTTATTTCCCTTGCCACAGAACAATAATATAATTTTACTCTGTTATACTACTGAGAGAGTGATACACATGCTGAAAGATGAATTCTGATCTCTTAAAGGAGTATTAAGCCAGGGTGTTTTTCACATTTTCATACTGATATGTGAGGAAGCACTTTCTGCTTCATGTGAAATGTTAGCAGGATGGCACTGAAATTTAGAATGAATATAATTCCTGCCGTACCAAGGCCCTGATGAAAACAAGACTGTTTCTCTTGTGAGGCTGTCCTGGCGAACCAAGGCTTAAAAATGAGAAATAAATGCTCTTCAATTTTACAAGAGTGTTGTGCCTCTGAGCTTTGCATTTTTTCTAAACCCCAGGATAGTGTAAGAAGAACCAGTAATAGGGAGGCAAGCTTCCATCGCTTCCATATCAGAGAAGAAATGCACACAGCTCTGTAATAAGAGGCAAGGACGTTCATTTGACTTTTTGGTTTATTATAGGGATGCCATTCATGTTTCTATAATTAAACTTGTTTCAGCGCCTCCATTATAAACTCTTTTTTTTTCTTGCTGAAGCAAATGCTGGCACGCTCCATCTGTTTCAGTGTCCTGGAGTGCCTTGTTTTTATGTTGTTTGTTTTGTTGTTTTTTTTTTTTTTTTTTTTTCTGGGAGGGGTGGTTGATTGTTGTTTTATTTTTTCCCTCTTTCATTTTGGAAAGGTTTAGTCTTAATTCTAAGAATGAAACTTGAATAAATTTAATGCCTCTTTCATATCTGTATCTCTGGAGGTGTCATCATACATCATTCTTCTCATTCTTGTAATGGAAAATGTGCATTTTTAATGGGTCCTGGACTTAGAATTAGAAAAATAATCTTATATTTTTAGTTCTGCCAGATATTGTCTTGCTGTGCTTCTGCACTGATGAGCTCAGCAGGTGTTTCTTCAGCAAATTCTTTCTGTGTCTTGATGCTATGACTCATGAGCTCTGGTGGTACTTGTTGAGGGGACTGAAGTCCCCGATGTCATAGAGGAGAAAGCTGAAGGGTCAGTGTGCCTATTTTGAAGGTACCATAGTTCCCAGTCTGTGAGTGTCCTTAAAACAGAGGCAATAGGTAAAGAGCAGACATTTTGCGTGGTAAGGATGGTAGGCAGGTGGGAAAAATAACCTCTTTGATACTTGCCATAAATCACCAGAGCTTATCAGGCAGTGTCCTCAGCACACCAGCCCGTAAAACAGGGTTTTCTGTGTTTCTTTCTGTCTGTCTTCCCTGCCTAAGTATCTTTTCAGTTTAAGGTAGGAACTGCAAGTATGTGTACATATGTGTGAATGAGTAGAGAGGGGTTATCTTTAGCTTCCTTGTGTTTCATACCAAGGTAAAACACAGCTCTGAAGCTTGGAGAGACTCACTTGTCCTGTGAGTGGTTTACCTGATCCACAAATGTTTAGCTTGGAAGTCTGTCCCTAAAGCTTCCCAGGTGTGTAAATCCAATTCTTAACTGCATAAACACTTTTGACGTACTTGCTCCACACCTGAAAATTAGCCCTTGGACCACACCAATATGTTTTCTTGGTATCAGTCCCCTTTTAAGGGTTGGTTCCCTCATGTACAGGTGCAGACAGGCACTCCATGTGCATTGGGAAGGATTGATACACCAACACTGAGAACTCAGGCATGTACACCCACCTGACGTCCACATCCAGGAGTCACTTTGTGATGTTACACTACTGTGTTCAGTGTTTGCATTTAAATTTGCACTTTTAAAAAGAGGGAAGAGTAAGGAATGGGAAATGCAGAGGCTAAGATTTCAGTTGTGTGGGTCCCATAATTTTACCTATTCAAACAGGTTTAAAAAAAAGAAGTTTCCTAGTCAGACTCATCCTAATGTGCCATTTTATTATAAAACCAGAATCCTTTTGAGAATTTTTTTTCTTGCATTCAATGGTTTGGAACAATGACAATATAAAGTGTTCCTGAGTAGATAATACTTTGCGGCAAACTAGAATAGATATTTCAGCCAGAAAAGTGATTGCAACTTCTGCTGCATAAAGAAAAAAACCCCAAAACCCAAGAAAATTAAACTCATATACCCGTTGTCATGTTTCAAAAATTTTTTGTGTTACTGTGTTCAGATGCAGTTAAGACTCCAGATTATTTTGCTCGTACTGAGTAAACACAGTTCCACTGCCAGTCTAGGTTAGTTTTCTGTCTAGCTTGTTTTTCACTATTTCATTGCGTGATTTCTTTGTAGATTTCTCTCTCTCTTCAATAAAAGTCCTTGCTTTCACTAATATAACATTAATTTGTGATTGATCTGTTCTGAGGTGGAGAAATAAGGTCAAAACATATATTGGCATCCTGATGGCTTGAGCTGGTCACTGCCAGCTCCTGATCAGCAGCCAACTTTTCAATTAAGAGGTGAGAGTGAGTGGTCTGTGCTGGTTTTGCTATTTATCTCATCTCTGAGGGTAGACACATTTAGCCTTTCTGAAAATAGCTCTAAAGACTCTGCAGTTCAAGTTAATTTTGATCAGTGACTGATCTCCACCTCATATCTGAAAAGTTCACTGGGGTTCTCAGCACCATCCAAGTGCTTGGAGGTAAAAGTATGAAACACAGAAAATTATCAGAGGAGTAATGATGATAATATCAGAAGAAGATAGACTGGTGAAGCAGCTAAGATATTATAATCCAAAAAATTGTTATGGGTAATTTTCTTCCCATAACCTGAGGACATAAACTTTATTACTCTTTAAACTCCAATATTGCACCAATTAAATTACAGCTTAAGAACTAAGGTTTCCAGTCCACTTTTCATTTCAAAATGTCTCCTGTTCTTGTTCTCAAAAGTCCCATAAGAACAACTTTTTATTCTTCCTTTTTTTCATCTTCATATTTTCTATAATTAAAAAGCATGAAGGAATATTATATTACAGAAATTTTGCCAATGTGCTTTTGGTTTCGCAAAAGCACATACTTAAAATCATACTATTTTCTCACACAAGAAAAATATATTTTGAGAAAGAAAGGAAAGAAACTTCAAGCCCTTTTCTTTTTCTCTTGCTGCATTTAACTTTTCTACCTCACAGCTCAGATTGCTTTTTTTAATCAAAGCTGCAATGGAAGAGCAGTCCTTACACTCAAATGCAATCACATTTAATCATATTTAATATCCTTATTTCTCAGCTGATCAGACTTTAAAAAATTGATTGCTTTAGTTTGATTTAAAACTTAAGGTAGGTCAAAACCAATGAAAAAGGTATATTTTTGTTGTTAGTGTGTTCCAGTTGTGTGGTTTCTTAATGTGCTTGAGCTTTTGGCTGTTGTATTGCTGGAAAAAAGATTTCTGAGCACCCTCTCATTGGAAATGAGCAGAGAATAAAATGATACAATTTTAACTAAACATGATACAATTTTTTGTAAGAAAAAATAAATTGATTTGATGATACATTGATCTTTGTCCTACAAGAGAAAGACTTTGATTCAGTCTGAATATATTTTGTTATCCTCTTCTGTTTTCCTCGAACTTGTTTCACAAATAGGTTCAGTGGAACGGGTTTCTGAGTTGTTTTACTCCATAATAAATCCAAAACAATTCCAGTTGACATTGAAATCTCTCATCTCTGTCTGCAGTCTTCATTTTCAGTCTGTAAACCAAGGATTGTAACTGAGGTTATGACTCCTATCAGGTTCTTTTTGTCTACAATAAAGTCTATTGCCTTTGTTGCAATTGCCCTGTAATTTCCAGAACATAACATAACACACAAAATGCTTGCTTCCTGCTTGTATTAATGTGAAGGTAAACTGTGTACTGAGCATGTCAGACTTTCTTTTCATGAACCGCACCTGGTGTCGTTTAATCTCAAACTGGATTCTGCACTTCAAATGGGAGCGCACTAGCTGAAAGTTCCTGTTGTGACCACCAATCATGATGCTGAAACATGCCCAAAGGCTATATGCTTTAAGAGCAAAACTTTAGGACCCATTTGTCCTGTAAACAAATACTCCCGTGAAATCTTCTGAGTTCTCATGGTACGTCAGTCTTACTTCTGTGAGCATGAACAGAACAATTGTGCTTTCATATAGACTGAGACTGCAGAATATGGTAAAACTTGATCCTCCCAGTCCAGCAACATACATAAAAGTTGCTAAGCCACAGAAGTGAACAAAACTAATGAAATGTTCCATTCCTTGTTAATTTGATGCATGTGTTCTGGGTGGGTGAGAAGGAACAGAGCAGGAAAGGGCAGGCTTGTGCCAAAGTTCAGGATCAAGTCACTATAGAGGTTTAGCACAATCTTGGAGATTGATCTTTGGATTCCTGGAGCTGTTAGACCATGATGATTTGACAGGCATATGTAAACTGTAGGGAAGTTCCATCTGAGATATATCTTAACAGCAATGAGAAGTAATCAGAAAGTATGCATGTTGTCTGTGTTGACATAGTGGATCAGTCTTATATGGAAAGACTATAATTTCATTAACTTATCATCAAGGTGAATTTATAAAATGATAGACTCTGCTTGCGAGTCTGGTATGCCTCAGACTAAAGCTTTGTAGCTTCAAGGTCACATTAACATAGTTTTATTGTTACTTTTTTCAGTGGAGACCTGTTATCTGAAGAGCAGGTATTACCTTCTGTGAAATTCATTATATGTGCTAAATAAAAAAAACAACAAAACAACCAAAAAGAGAGACTGCAGCCCCCACTTGGCAAGGAATACGATCCAAACAACCTATTCCTGGTTGCTGCTGATGTATCTGTACCTAGCTCTGCCACAGGACCTGTGAGACAAAGTGGAAATTGTAAAGCGCCCGACAGGGGAGTGTGTTTGTGAGCTTGCAATGTGTCTTTTCTGTACCGGCTTTCGTTATGTCCTCTCTGTTCATGGCTTGTCCATTTGTGGGGCATTAAAAACAATGTATTTTTTTGAAAAAAATACTAGTACACACTGTTTTGGCTGGCTAGAAGTACTCTGCCTTACATTGTTCAGTCTGATGTTTCACTTTGTGCTTGAGTTAATTTTAATAGCCAAAAATATTGTGCAGGACTGCTGCATAGATACAATGTACTTCTCAAGAGGTAGATGAGTTTTGAAGGTAATGTGAAATGATTCTATCACAGCTTGCAATGTACTCTGGGAGGGGAGGCATTGCATTGATATAAGATGATGATTTAAGTTTTGGCAGATATTGAGTAACAGTTACCATGCATTTTGCCTCCAAATTCTCCTAATTCAACTTAATAGGCAAATCATGTTTTCTCTCTGCTTTCCTGATCATCCTCCATTAACCTGCAGTCTTTGATAAATATGCATTGCCTCATAATGTTGCATAAACATTTTTTAGAAGGCAAATAGAGAGTAAACAAAACCCAAGTTAAAATGATATTAAAGACTTTGATGGCTTATTAATCATTTATACAAAACTTATTAATCAAACGGATACTTTAAAACAAAATGCTTTCTTCCAAAATCAGAGAACGGAGGCAATGCTGACCTTTTCTCTATTATGAGGTGAAGGCTGGCAGGAGGCAGTTCTCCATTATCTGTAACTCACTTGTAAAAGTTCAGGATTCAGGAACATCCCCATACTAATTCACTGTACCTGTCTACATGTGAATCTGATTCGAGGGCTTTGTGTGCTCCTTGAAAAAAAAGCCACCATATACAAAAATCTGCCCATCTCCTCCATCACAGTTTTCTTCTTATTTCCTTGGTCCTTCATTTACTGCTAAATTTTTCTATCTTTCTGTCAAATCTCTGGTGAATAAACAAACAGTGTTACTTTTGCTTTGTGTGCCCAAGAATTAATTGATTTGAAAAACACAAAGAACCTCCCCTCTCCAAATCAGCTTTCTTCTGTTAGAGATTTCAGCATCCCAAGTGAGAGCGCAGCATTACAAATCACTGTTCCAGTACTCATGACAGTTGAGTGTCAGGCTGGGACATGGAAATGGACACTGGAGGCTGTGGAGAAGAAACCTCTGACAGCAGCACTACTCATGATGGAGAAGAAGACTTCTATCCCAGCTGAATGGAATTCTTTGGAGAAAGGGGGAAATTGGCAGCCAGGAGTGTAAGGACAATAAAACTGGTAGACCTTTTGAAAAGGTAAATTGGCTGCTATTTGTAAAGTTATGCTTGATGGGCTGGTTAAATTGAACTTCCACAGAGAGAAGCTGTGGTTCAGTATCACTCTGCAGCTGGGCCAAAATGGCAAAGGAGTTGGGTCCCTAAAGATATGGAATCACAATGTATCTCCCAGCTCCTATATCAGAGCTGTAGTAAGTAGTTGCTTTTACTCAAGTCATTCTGATTAATGTATTCTTAAAGTTACTTGGGAAATTCTGGGTAATTTGAAAACAGTAGTAAACTTTTGTTGACTTTGCAAGGGCCAAGATTTTACCTGTAGTTTAAACAAGGGAGATCATATTTTGGAGTGTGTTAAACTTGTCATGTTGAAGCATAATTTCTTCCTAAGTGTTTAACTTGCCTGGCTGAACATGAGTTAAAGGATACAAAGCCTGGTCTACATTTAAACATGTTAGCTGGACCACGTTAAAATTCACTCTTTAATTCCTAGTATAGACAAAGTCACACTCTACAGGAGAAGGAAGAAACTGTCTACAATCTGGGTGATTAATGGGCTGAAAGCAGATGTGAGATATAAAAGAGTTTGTAAGCCTCCTTTACTACCTGGAGGTAAAGTTTGGCTGTCACAGGCAAGGGAAAAGGGATAAATTTCAAAGAAGACTGAAACTGCAGCCAAAATGCATTAAATGATTACACGGCCAAGACTTACTTTGATCACACCTCAAAAGTAAAACAAACACAAGCATGAAGAAGAAAGGTTCTTTTCCCCCCAAAATAGCTCAAAAGGATGAATTCATTAAAGAAAAACAAGCACTCTAGGGCAATGGTACCAAACATGACATGGTGTTTTAAATCCCTCAGCTCCACAGTAAAGGTGAATGTGGCTCCACTCAGGGCACTGACCTAACCCTGCAGTTTCCCTTGATCCCCAGGGAGAAATGGGGGTGGCTGTGAGCCTTTGCATACCTGTGAGCTCCTGGGAAGGGAGCACGGCCTTGCTAGTGCACTCTGTGCAGGTTGGCATTCATGTATCCTGACACAGAAGTCATCAAACAGCTGGAAATCAGTGCCAATGGAAAAAAAGAACCAAGGTACCAAGAAAGAAAATGAAATAACACCAACTTACATGGACAAACATCTGTGAGTTGCAGAGTTGCAGAATCCGGTGTCATCAATTCTATTTGAAAGACAGAAAATTAGAGAAGGGAAATGTGAAATAGTTTATTCAGGTCATCCAGACAGTGAAAGGTAAAATCTCTGTTTCAATCTGTTGCTGTCTCATAAACACCTACCTACTAGAGAAGAAAGAGGGAAAGTATATTAGTATATATTCTGGTTTGGAATATTCTGCTCTCAAAGGAGCAGGCAGCATAATGAACAAAGTATATTCTCTCCTTGTGGTTGGAGTTTAGTCAAGATAATTTTGCAATTTAGGGAGGCAAAGTAGCTTGTCTGCTTGTTTATGTAGTTTAATCCCTTAGACTGGATAATGACCTGTCTGAAAAAAAAAATGGATTTTAACATCTCTTCAGTTTTATAGTCTTGCTCTATATGTTTTCTTATAGGAAGCAGTCAAGCTCCATGGGTATGTATAATTTATAGCAGATATTTCTGTTCGAGACCACATCTGATAATATTTGTCACTTTACACTTTCAAACCTTTGCTGATTTTGAGTAACTTTAGAATTGTGTGACATGCAAAAGACTACAATCCCATTTCCCTGCCCTATTTTTTCTGAGTATGTGAGAAAAATTCCATGTAAAGCTGAAAGGAGGGCAGCATCACTGTGTTGTCTGTTAACTTGCATTCAAGAGACCGAGCAGATGAACTTGCAGAGTCCTTTGTCTTGTGTAGTTTTACCCATCTGTAGACTGAAGAAAATTCTACCAAGAGACAAAGTGGGATCTCCAGATTTTCTCATTCTTTTCTGTGGAGTCTCTGTATTATTTTATACATCACACAGAGTCTCAGACCATCAATTTGCCCATGTTCAGAGAGGTGAGGTGACATATTGGTTCTTTATAAAAATATTTGAGGGTTAAGGCTGCAAAGTTTGTTTTAAAATGCCCAGTGTTACTTAGGGCTGATTTGTAATTTATAGTAGATACCCTTGTGTATTTTAAGGTGGAGTGGGTGGCAGAAATCCTCTAAAATCTTAGAGAGAAAACAAATAAACAAATTCGGCTTATGCAAATGATTTCTTGGAAAGTTGGGCTGGCTGAGATTGTTATTTATTTATTTTTAACATTGTTAGCAAAAGCTCTCACAAAGTAACAATATACAAGTGAAAAATCCATTCTATCTGGATATTGAACTGTGCACACACTAGGAGCTTTTTTTCTGGCATATTAGGACCAGGAAAACTTCTCTGGTACAGGCTAGGTCTAAAAACACACTTTAAATAATCCAGCAGCTGTAAGTGTACTTAATTTGAAAAATATTGTTCTGATAATATGTCAACAAATAAACATAAATCAAACTGAACCTGGAAAAAACCCAAACACTTTCTTCTTTTATGTTTTTTTCCTTAAAAGAAAAATTCTGATATCAGAAGTAACAATAAAGAATGGTTTCAATGAGCAATACAAGCATTACTTTTTTTTAAAAATTTATTTTTATGTTTCAAGTCTTATTTTACACATTTTGTTTTTAAAAAGGAAAAATACCATATAATTACTGTCACACTTTTTCTAGCACCTCTTTCAACTTTTATGGTAATAAGTAATGACAGCCTCAGTTCCTCTGTCAAGGGAATAGGTGAAGTCTTCATTTACTTCTAGCGCAATAGATTAAACTGGAGAATCCATTTTAGTCAGGGAAGAGTGGATGTTGGTGAAGTTATGAGCTTACTGCACCTTTTAAAATGAAATATTTAAACAAGTGGAACCTTACGTGGTTGATGCATTAAGCTGACATAGGGCGTAAATCAAACAACACCTAAATGTCCTTTAACAAAGTCAATTATATTATATAAGCGTAGCAGAGATGGAACTCCTTTATGCTGTGCATCTGTCAGTTTCTCCTCCTAAGATAAAAACCTTTCCACAGATGCAGAATATCATTTATAACCTCTCAGTATTGTGCTATAAACTTAAATGAAATTAAACAAAAAATGTATTCTTTATTAATGTTATTGAAAAATGGTGTTCCATAATCGAAACATCTACTGGAAACATCTACTCAGTTCCTGAAATGATCTCTATTAGATTATGTAGATACCATCTAAGAAAATACTTCTAAACTTAATCTGTCAAGACTTCAAAGAGTCTATAAGCAAATACTTAGATTTGCATTAGATTTTTGACTTTGAAATCCATTATTGTAAGTTCCTTGCTGACTTTGATGTGCTGCCTTTACACCTCCTCTCTGAGAAAGGAAGTGTAAAGGCAGCACATTAGTTTATAGATGTTCACAGACTGTTTTTTGGATAAGGCCATTTAAATCTCTTTTGAAGGTCAATCCCAGCTCTTATCATTCAAGAAGTAATAATAACAGAGAGACTCTGCCTAGACTAAGGACTGCTTTAAAACACAAAATAGCAGGGGTGGAATGAACTTACTTAACTCTTGACCTAGCACAATATCAGCATTCTAGTGTTTTGCTGTGACAATGCCCTGCTAAGGCATAGTGTGAAATTTCAATATAGGTGTATGGAATTAAATGATTAAGGAGAACAAGAGGTTGCTGGTGTTTACAGCTGGCTTATTTTTTGCTTTAATTTCTTTGATTTCTTTGTGGTTGTTTATTGCAATTAATAATGTATTGAGGAACCCTTAAAATACTGTTTGAAACACCCAGTGAGATGCCCCATGCTCAAACACAGGAAAAGAGTTTCCATTATGCACATGCCTATGCTTTCAAACCTGGCAGGCTAAATTCAGACTCTGAAAATAATCTGGAAGCAACTTCCTTGCTTTTCCTGGGCCTGATTTTTCTCCTCACTAGACCACTCTACTTACCATGGAACTAGGCCTGTTTTGGATCTTTTTTGCCCTACTCGTATGGATGCCACTTTCTATAAGTCATGAGACAAATTTTGAACCATTTTGGAATATTATTGTTTTGCTTCTTTTCATTGTTTTCCTTGATCAGTAAAAATGAGAAAGATTTATTTTTCGTCTTTTAAGAAGCATTCTGCATGCAAAGTATCTTTCTAGTCACTTTGGTCTAGCTCCATTTTGATTTCAGCGATGATTCCTCATTACGTACCAGTCTTATAAGGACAAAAGATTTTGGAAGCTGTTGCCTCCAAACAAGGGACCTCATTCTCAGAGGATGGAGACTTACTTTTGAATGCAAAGTTTGGCAAAGAAAGCAGTAAAAAACACAGACAAGCCTGAAATTATTAAACACAGTACTGAAAAATATTTAGCAGCTTTTTTTTCCCCTTCTTTTGTGGGTTTTGGGTGAAGTGTGGTAGTGATCATGGTGTTAGATGTTCTGCTAGTTGAGTGCTGACAACACTTACTTTGCAATAACTGGATTATTTGCTTGTGATTTATGAGTAGAACGAGTTAGTTTTGAAACTGACCTTGTCCAGATGCAGTTTTGTGTGATTTCAACAACATTTTCTGTACTGCTAATGAACCAATAGAGGTGCTTCAAAATGTCAATGCAGTGCAGTCATTTTGAGGCAGCTTTGTCTCTGCTATTCTAATGAGACAGAAAAGTTGTGCTCTGAACAAAGCAGTGCTGTCATAATCCCATCCAATAGGTTACAGAAGTGACCAATATTGAAGAAAACTGCAGGAGAATGTGCAAATCTGCAGGGTTCAAATCACCCCTGCAAAAAGAGCAAGGACCAAACTGATTCCAGAAATTTTGTTCTGGCATATTTTCAGTTGTATTTTTATATGCCATAACTTCTTCTGTATTAGCTTTCCTGTGATCAGGAAAACACAACAGCTCTAGGTTTTTGAGAAAGTAACTTTAGAATGGGCTGTTTTACTTGCAAAGAGATTTTCTTACCCAAAATATTTGTAAAATATACAAAGGTCTATAATAAAACTAGCCATTTTAAAGCTTATATTTAAATGATGGATAAAAGTGAGAAAAGTCAGATATGTCGTTCCTCAACCCACTTAAATGCAAACAGTTCCTAAAATGCTGTTTCAGCATATTATGTCTGTGCTACAATCCCTTATGTATTTTCTCACTAAAACAGTTTCAGACCCCAGCTTTGCTTCTGTTGATTTTAGGTGCTTATCAAGTCCACATTTTGAATGATTCTTGTACTTCTCCCCAGGTCAGCAGAGGCATGGAAGATTTCTCACCCACTTTTCTTCAGATGGGAAATGATGCATAGAGATGAAAAGATTTAGTGTTTCACAGACATTGTGTCAGGGCAAGTGCTTGGGATCACCATTCCAAAGGTCTAGGTGAATTTGAACTATTGCAGTAGTCTTTCTTTCTGGATCTAGAGCTTACTTCATGACTTTTGCAGCAGGAGAAGAAAAATTCACATGTATGAGCCACTCTTCAGCATGTAGTTATAAGGACTGTTGGACAACTTAGCACCAGTTATAGATTGCGTTGAAAGAGGTAATGCTGTGGTGATTTTTTTGTCAGTACAATAAGTGTATGGCTCTGACTGCTATAACTTCACAGGCAGGTTGGAGCATTTGTGCCACAATCTGTACTGTGGAAGGCTGGAGGAAAGCAACAGCTTGTGGGTAGAAAGGCTACTAAGCCCTCTGCACACCAGGAAACAGTTTTTTTCTGCTGAACTTTTCATTCTGGCCTAGAAATAAAAGCAATCTTAATGTAGGTCAGGAGGAAAAGAAGTAGTTTAGGCCTCTTACCCTAAGCTTACATGCTGTAGTAGGGATCATTCACGTCACTGATGTCAAACACTAGATTTAGATAGTTAAAACTTTAACTCCTGTAGCAGTGATGAGGAATATCCAGGATCTACTTAGATAAATGTAAGCTTATATTCCTTAAATGCAAATAAAAAGTGGTATGCCTCAAATTCTTAAGACACTGGCTGAATCTGACTCAGGAACTTTAGTGTACATATATAGAGGATCAAAGTAAAACTTTTACAAATACTTTTCTAAAGATTCATAATTTTAAGACTCCAGTGTTACTTCTCTAAAACCTTGTCATGTATCATATTCTTTCTCTTCTTAGTTAAAAAACCCCAAAAAACAAACCTTCTCCTTCCCCCAGTAAACCCCAAATCTTCCCAGCAGGATCATTGCATAGGATCTCAAAATCCACCTGTCTGTCATGCAGTTCTGCTTGAGGTCCAGTTTTCCTCTTTTCCTGCTGACCTGACAACAGCAATGTATTTTCTGTTTGCCTGAAGATCACTGGAGAAGTGCCAGTCATAATCTTCTCCTTATTGATTCTGGTCAGCAGCTATTGACAGCTTTAAAAAGATTATGTTTTAATTGGAGATCAGATAGATGGCATTTTAAGGTATTTAATTTCACTTTGCAACTCACTATAGATTATCTGAGTGGTTCCACAACTCAAGGAGGATAAAGATGAATGTGTTGTCCTTTTCTTTAGGTGACCCAGAGTGCAAATGTAGCTCAGGCTAAAGTGACTGAAAATCTTTTTCTATCACTGGGCTGAAAAGGTTGAATGTGAATTCATTAGTATTATCTTTGTTTAAGGCACAATACCTATATCTCACCAAGCTCACATCTTCAGTGGTCACACTTGTTCTCATGTGGTTTAAGAGAGAAATAGACCGGTGGGGTAAAAAAAGAAAAATCAAGACTAAGAGTAAGAATTTGTTTTGTCTTGAAACTTGTATGTTCACTTAAAACTCTGCAAAATGGGTTTGCAGAAGTACCATCAAAAAGATTGTACAGCAGTCCCTAATTTGATGGTGAGTCCATCTTCTTGCAAAGGAAGATCAAGGCAGTGCTGGAAAAACAGCTTCTTAGAACTATCACCTGTATTTTCAAAGAAATGAAGGTACTCTTACAATGAAAAGCAGATCAAGAGACAAGCAATCTAAAATAAATACTAAAGTCTGAGACATACGAACCCCCTTGTAGCTCAACCTGAACAGCCAAAGTCTGATCATTCTAACTTCAGACTCAAAATTGTCTAGTGGACTGTCTGAAGGTGCCTTCAAGAAATCTAGATCCATCTCACCAGGAGATGCTTGGTAACACATACTGATAAAGTTCAAAACTTAGTGTTCCATGCATGCCAGATGCACTAAAGATTATAATTTCATATATATTGGGCTGTAAATAGGACAATTTTCCCCAGACTATTTGTCTATCTAGGCTTGATTTGAGGGCTCTGAACAGGGGATCAGGCTTTCCAACATTCAGCTAAGCATTGCAGAGAAATTCATCATGTTGCATGGGACAGAGCTGATGTGTCTCAAAGATACTACCTTCACTACACAACGATACCTCACACATTATCAATGATTTATGTGAAGTATTCTATCTGTGGGTATTGGATTTGCATGGCCAGGTTTTGGTAGCTCCCTACAGCCTTTTCAGAGCCTTAATACCACATCATCAGGAATGTATTCCTCCTCACACAGTTCCTGAGGGTCTAGGAAACACAGCTATTCCTATAGCAAAACTGGAGGCGTGGGGCACGGGCTGATATGCAATATGTCCAAGGTTATAGTGGAAGTCAGCAGGACAACAAGGAGCTGAAAGTCAGGGTTGCATCCTGACGTGAACATCATTTATTTTCCTCAGTAGAAATCTAACTAAATAGTAAATGTAAGGGAAATCAGAATGACGATAACTTCTGTGGACTTTGCAGAAGTGATGAGCTTTTAGACGAAGTTAAAAATAAGGCGTGATTTACTCTGAGTTCAAGATTTTCTAGTGTTGGCAGAGTATTAGGTCCTTGTTTTCCATGTTGTCTTGAGGAGCTGGTTGAAGCATCATTACTTTAGGAGCCTTACAGAACTATGGAGAAAATAGTGTCAGTCCTGTGGCCTCCTGAATGACTCCTGTTTTATTCCACTTTTTGGTGTACAAACTTTCTCTCTCCTTGCTGGAACATTAATCAATTATCCTTCAGAAACTCTGTAGACTCTCAGAGCAGAAACAGAATATGTTATATTGGCCAAGGGTGGAAGAGAGAAGCCTGGAGGGACAGAATAAAAATATGAAGTAAGTGGATAGTTGGGAACTGACCAAGGGAGCTGATCAGAACAGTGAGCTGAAGTGAGAGAGGGTGCAGGCCATCTCTTTGGCAGCAGTGTTCAGATGGCCTACAGGAGGGTGACACAGATATCAGCCAAGTAAAGGGAGAAAGGAGCTTGCTGTAATCAGAGGGAGAGATGAATGCGCTGCAGAACTTAAACTACCCACTAAGGACAGCCTTTCAGAAATACCAAGAAATCCTGTGTGCAGTGACTGCTTTTGTACAAAGGATTTAATTGAAATAACCTCCAAGCCCACGTTTAGAAGACTGTATTAATTGGCTCTGCCAGGCTTAAATGTTGAGCAGCGATTTATATTTCATGCACTAACTCGCATATGGGCCAAGAACCAAAGAAAACAGGCTTTCCTGTGGCTAGCAATGAAGATGGTGCTTTTTCTCTTTACATCAGATATTACATATCCTAGAACTATTTCCTTACATTTGAAAAGGCTTTATTTGTGGCTGAGGTCAGACTGACAGACTCCAGGGAAACAGCATCAAACTGTCCCCATAAATTTTATTCTCAGAAAGAGGTTGACTCAATTCCAGGATGGTTTGGCTGATGATTTTATTGTTGTCAATCCATAAGAGCATTGTATATATCATAATCAAGTAATTGAATTATAGTAATTGCCCATGATTTCTGTTCTCACAAAATGGCTCTAATGAGAACTAACTTTGCTCCTTCCTGAGCCACTTCTTTTACCTGGGCTGAATTAAGGACAGTCCTTTTCATCTCCACATGGAAGTCAACATCTTGGTCTTTCCCAGCCTCAGGCTCAGCCTGGGTTATATTAATTTGCTTTTAGTGGTCAGCAAGCTCAAGGAAAGTCTATGCTCAGCTACTCCCTGCTGTTTAATGGGCTGATTCAACATCAGAGAAGGAGAGGTCTCATGCATTTTCCTCAATTTTATCCTTCTTGCTCCTGATTCACTCATTCAACTACACTAGTGATGGGAACGGTGGGACTCCACATATATAGATGCAATCCCAGCAGACACTGATATTTGAAGCACTGTGTTCTATAGACCTGCTTTGAGCAAGGTTAGTCAACTCAGTGCTTAAAAAGCTGGCAGCCATCTGGAGACCAGCCTACGCCAGAGTTCAAAATTGTTTCCTTCACTGTTGGTAGCAACAATGGGGAGGGGGGTGGTGGGTTGAAAGCTTTCTTAGAAGCTGAATTGGAGAAGAGGAGAATTCACTGCAGGCTGAAGTCACGAGGTAACCCCAGATCCTAAAGGTTCATGGACACTGTGCTCTGTAGTACAACCTCTGCTTAGAGGCATCATTAAACTCCTGATAATTAGCAAGTCATTAGGTTTTGACTACACTTAAAGGTTAAAAGGAGAAATTTTGGTAATAGATATTTTGTGTTTTTCTTTCTCTTGTGTTATGTATTCTCTTTGTGCTAAGTGGTTCCGGTGCCCATCTCTTACCCACAAGCTGAAATCAGCTCATATTGAAACTCTTTTTCGAAAACAACCCCAAAGTTTTGTCAGCTTTTCATAAATTGAGGCCACATTAAAAAAATGGTGGGTAGGAAAAGTTTAACAGCAGTGACTCTAATTTTTGATCAGAGCCTTGAAGATGTGCATTTGATAGCAAGCTAGAGAACTGTATTATAGCACCGCAGTGCAAAACTGCAAGATGACTATCTAAGCCTTGATGAGATAATGTGGGGCATGTAATTTCCTCTAGTCAATATTTCCTGTAATGACTCCTCTAATATGATCTTGCTTGATTAAGTGTCGTTTAAGGACTTCTGTCATGTTCGTATTTCTATCCACAGAGTAGTCAAGGCTGTCTTGCATATTCGGAACAAATCTCAAACAACACATTTCAGGCTCAAGACAGACAAAGTGTGTCATCTGTAGTATTCCCAAGGAATTAAGCTAAAATTCCTAGGACAATTTTTGTAACAGCTAAAGTTCTGTAGCAATATACCTATAAATCCAGAAATTATTTGCAACATATTTTACATTTTGGGGTTAGTATTCCCACATAGTGCGCTATGTAAAGCACATGCAGAATTTTCAGTCTGCTTATGACTTTTAAACTGAGGAAAATTCAGCAACAATTGTCCTTCAGAGTGTTGAATGTATTTCTGTTCCTTGCATGCTTGTAGAACAAATTGAGGACAAAAAATAAAAATGAAATAATAATTAAAAAAAGAAAACAAAGGAAACACTACCATGCCATGTAGTGGAAGGATGGAGGGGAGGATTGTGAGGGACAGTCTGTGTGACATCTGGCTTTCTAGGCCTGCCATGTGGACAGAGGGACAAATTACAATTTGTCTATATCCCTTTTGAACTGCCTTTCCTGATATAGTCTACAGACTCTCTGAAAACTTTGGCATTTGTGGAACCAGCTCTATGTCCCATCCACTTGGCAGCCTGTCACAGCTCAGAGGACATCTGAGGGCTACTGAGCATCAGAAGAATACTCTTAGATCCTAAGAATTCTTTGCTTCTGCAATAACTTGAGGGTGCCAGTGTTGCTTTGGACAGCTGTGTGAAAGCTTGACCCTGCCCATGGTTTCCAGCAGATCTTGGCAGCAAAACATCCTAAGTAATGTGCCTACAGCTTATCATATTAGAGAGAAAGCATTCCTCTCACATCCATGTGAGGGATCTGTATTTTCATTCATCTCGCCTAGATCTGGGATTTTCACATGGAATTATGTGAAGCTGCAATTAAAATCAGGAGCTAAATGCTTGCCTTCCTTTTCAGCTGTTTACTCAGTAATAGAGTATTTTACCTGCAGATAGCAGCAAACTCCTATGCATTGTATAATAAAGTCTTATCCATGGGGAAGTACCTATTTATTTTTTAATAAAATATAAAAAAACCAACAGTCTTTCATTACCTAATTGATGAATCATGGCACATATACTTTTTTAGCAGGTTTTTTTTAGGTCATATATCCCACAGCCTGACACAGTGGCATGCACTCACTGCAGTAGTTTCTTCTACTATTATATGTACAGGTGAAAATAAGTAGGAGGAAAGGGTGTAAGTGCTATGATTTAGACTTTAACCAAACCTGAGATAAGACCCTACAAAAAAAAAGTAGTTTCCATTTCTTAAGGGAGTATAAATGGACATCTTAAGTGGATGTCCATTTGCAAAATATGCAAAATAAAAATATTTTGCAATGGATATCATCTAAAGGCTTTGTCTCTTAGGTGTCAATAGGGAATAGTATCTTCAATCCAAGATGTTATTGTAGCAATAGGCTATAGAGAGGGTTGAGTGGGATGACAAAAATCCTTGTGTGTTACAGTAATCCTCCCCTCCCCCGCAAGTGCAGGCATCCTTTGCTTTGCTTTCTGCCTTGTTGCTTTTAATAACTTTTAAATTTTTTTTACATTCTTAATTTCATTTTTCTGACAGAAATTACATTGTTAATATTGTACAAAGTGGACCTGTTCATGCATATTATACGTTTACTTTGATCTGACTTACTTGATACTGAAAGACTTTTCTGAACCGTTGAAGAAATTGAATGTAAAATGAGGGTGCATGAACAGAAAGAAACTGTTTAGTCATGCGATATTTTGGTCCAGAAGCCTGGAATAACCAATATGATACATTTATGGTACAGATTTTTGCCTTCTGTTTTCTGACCTCCTGTTGCTGAATAACAACGTACAGTCCTGGTGAACAGTGTTATATTGAACAGTATAGTATTGTTCTTATCAGCTGCCAATATTTAGATTGCAGTCACTCCAGAAAATATGTAAGCAGGTGCCACACGAAGACATTCCTTTACTCTCTGATGTGAGCTTGAATTTGGAAAAGCTGTGTGATCACAGAAATCCCTTTATCTTCTCTGGTGACAGCTCTTTTTAGCATCAGTGGCACAGAGTAGAGTGGTACATTTTTGGAGGGCAGTTCACAGGCACGCTCTGGAGATTGGGCATCCAGTTTTAACCTCCTTACTTGAAAAGGATATTTTCAAAGCTAAGGGTGGGCAGGGCTCTGAGTCTAAAATTGCACTGCAAGTCTTGAGTGCTTAAGGTGTCAGGCAGGCAGAAAGTCAAGGAAAGTTGCAGCACAGCTGTGCCCTTAAAGGAAGTTGATTTTCAGTAGCTATTCTGCTCCCCTTTTTGTATCGTAGGTGCACTTCATATATGAGTCAAAAATGAGAGTTCAGTTTGAAACAGAATGTTATGAGTTTACACATTTCTACTGCTTTCTCTTCCTGCTTTTTGGAACTGTGTATATTAGAAAATCCTGTATGTGAGAAAAGTGACTGAATAAAAGCTATTTCATGTTTGTATTTCCTAGGTCCTGCTTTTTATAAATTTAAGAGCTTGCCATTGCATTAAGAAACTGTCTTGGGGGCACAGATCTTCCATTGGTAAATTGTCAGCACTCCAGTGAAGTCAGTGAGGCCAAGGACTTGCCTGACTTTGCAACAAGCCATCAAGTAAGTATTTCCTGTTGTGAATAATCTATTTGGTAAATATGGAGGGTTTCATCTTACCAGAAACATTTTCATCCTTCCCCTTTGAATTTTTGTACTTAATACTATCTGGTCAATCAATAAATAACTTGATCAGCTTCCCCTCCCACACAGACATGTCCTTAAGGCTTTCTATAATCTTGTAACAACCCCTTGGCACCAGTTGGGGAAGTTCTGGGAACCATCTTAACTGAAAGGACAGAAAACGCTGCTTTAATGAGATAAGCACTACTTCTAAGCGAATGAACTTGGACCAGTGCACATTGTCAGGTCATGCTTTAAAATCTAGCATTGACAAGGATGCATCTTTGGCAAATTTTCTAATTCTGTCAATTTTTAATATTTAAAGCCTTCTTTCGGATCTGCTGGTCTTGATATCTAGGAATTCTTCCTTGAAGAATGCTTTCTATTTTGTTTTAAAGTAGATTATTACATCCATTCCTAATCAGCAGACAATTCAGACTTGTAGTCAGAGCATGGCTTGAAGAGATGCTTTTTACTTTGATATGTTGTTGAAAGATCGAATCCTCTGATAAAATAATTTTTGCTTTTTCTATCTGCTTCCCCCTTTTTCTTTTTACCTCAAACACCTTCTTACATTTTTTTTTTTTTAATATTACATTCATTTCCATGTCTGAAAATGTGAAGTTATAGTCTTATACTCTCCCCCGGTCTTTTGCAGGTTTTTGGTAATCTGTCTGTCTCTTACTATCATTTTCCTGAAGACCAGACCCTACTGTGAAAAGCTGTTTCTCTCATTTATTCATTCATGAAACGCCCGAAGTTTCTTCAAGAAATCCCCCCATGGCAAACAACCAACAACAGCAACAAAAAATTAGTGTCACATCAGACTTCTATAAGTGAATATAAATCTGATTTTGAAATATTTTTCTGAATAGTTGTGTCCCTTTTTGGATGTTTGGTAAGGAACTTCCCTGACTTATTTATTTGTTACTTCATCTATGCTTCTGCAAGCTATTTAGGCTTGGTTCCTTTACACACTTCTTTCATTTTCAGGGCCCTGCACAGCTTCTTTCCAATCCATACCTACTCCCTTCCCTGTTCCGTGGAGCCCCGCTAAGCTGTCCTGGTACCCACTCACGCTATGAGCAAGCAAAGAGTTGACACAATGTCTCTGCTTGCTGTGAGAGTCCAACAACTTCATTGTTGGATCAAGCTTATTGCCTGGTCCACCACTGAGTCTAAACTGTAAACAGCTGTGGATCTTTGTAGTCATTAACAGACTCCTCTCGAGTGGTGCATAAGCCTCAATTCACCAGGGAAATAGACTTGGACATGTGCCTAATGGTGATACTTGCAAGTTTTAGAATGGGGGACCTGAAAATGGGCCAGCAACCCTGTTAAGCTTAATTTCATTATTTATTTTCTTAATGCTGTATATTCCCTGTCACAGTGAGTGCTGCTGGAAAACCGAGGAATTTCAGGTTATACCTATCAGGAGTTGCAATCTGCAATGAGGCTGTGGGAGGGCTCTCAGCCACAGCAGCCCTACCTAAGCAAGGTGTTTTCCTGCTGTTAAGTCCACAAGGTCAATGGCAATGGGATGCAGAGTGGTGAATGTCTTTTTACAGTGATTCTCCTCTGGCCAGGGTTGAACTGAAGAATGGTAATTGTTTTGATTTTCCACTGTTAGCAGAGAGAAGGTGGAAATGGCTTTTAGTTCATGTGAGATGCTAAGCTGTCAGTAGCATGAACTTAAGACCACTCAAAATTTTCACAGCAAAGGGGGATGTGATGAACAGACAGGTGGTGAAGTAAAAGGTGACTTGGTAATCTGGAATCAACAGTGAGCCCCGAATGAGACCTTGCAGAGACAAGGGCGTGGATCTCTTTTGTTAGTTTGCAAAGCATCCTGACTGCTGACCTATTTATTAGTCTAGATGTTCTAGTCCTCTTTTTTTACATGAAATACCACCTTTGAACAGACCATGCCCACAAAATAGTCAAAGCACATCAACTGACATTTCCTGCAATTATTTTTGTCAGAAAATTCCCATCAAGCCTGAGAGTTAGTATGTGTGGATCTGACCCTAGAGCGCTTAAAGGGCATGTACTGGATTTAATGTTCTGAAATTTAGAGAGGGAACTTATCCGTTAGATGACTCAGTCTATAACTTTACCCTGCAGGATTAATGGTCACAATGGATTTGGGTTTTGGCTGCCTCTCTGTTAGTCCCTGCTGTGGGGATAAGTACACCCACTTTTGCTGCTGAACAGTGCCACTCTTATCAGAAAGGAATTTACATCATTGCTCAGAATACATCACAAGCTACATCATTAAATTATTTATTAAAAAACCCCAAACAACACAAACTCTGGTCTCTACTTTCTTTCCTTGTTTTTTATTCTTCCTGGTTCTGAACTTTGCTACGCAAGGTAAAAAAAGCATGAAAATATTGATACATTGTGTTTTAAAATTTCTCAATGCAGCTATAAACACCCTCTCATGAGGTCAAGTTATTGAAACCCAAGAGATAATCATATGGTAGCTGCAATATTGTTTAATGTCATGCTAGTTGACATTATAGAGTATGTGTTTCCTCCATTCATATATATTACTATATATATACTCAGACACCTGAGCTGTCTACATGTTTAATTACAGCATTCCTTGCATCTGCCTTAAATGTGTGCAAAGAGCTAAAGAGTATTTCAATAAAATGCACTGAAACCTTGATGACCTGCCCTAGAGCTCTTACAGATACGGTTAAACGATCATGTATCGTTTACATAATATCGTCGCCCCCTTTAATTTTTTAAAAACAAAGGTGAGGTTTCTCAAAGGTTTTTCAAAAGATTTTATTTTTAGAAACAATGTTGACAATTCAGGCAAGCTTTGTGCATTCTGTAAAAGGGTTATTAAATAACTAGGACAAGTTAAAAGTACATCTATTATTTGTGTGTTTTCCATTTTTGGAGCTGCTCCAAATAGATTAGTATTAAGTATTTTATGGTTTTGTGGGTTTTTTGCCACTGTTTTTTTTTGTTTGTTTGTTTGATTTGGTTTGGTTTGGTTTTGTTTTTTTTTTTTTTGCAAATGAGGTGATCTTCAAGGGTGTCGGTTATCAGGTGAAGGTAGGTCAGAGGCAGATGGAGATGACGTGGATTTAAGTGACCCTCAGTTAGACAATCTAAGGAACATGAGATTAGTTACTGAGTCTCTGATTTGCTGAAATGTACTGCAGTTGCATTCTAGGGTCAGGAGGATCTGCTTTGAGTCGTCCTTTTCCAAGGGTACACCTATCTTTGCCTGTTCTTCCCTTCTGTTCTTTCTGAAAGTCCTTTATTTTTCAGGCTTTTGAATCTTTGGTTTCCCACAGCAAGAAGTTTCAGAGGCCTCTGCTTGTGCATTTCCAAAGCAGCTGCCTGTGGAGCAAGGAATTGCAGCAGGGGATGCCTCTTTGCTTCTCTCAGCTACTGAAGAAGAAAGAGTTGAGGGTCCTCAGGAGCAGTTTCAGTCATGTGTGTTGGGCAGTGACCCATCCTGCAGGGTGTAGAGCCCGAACGGAGCACAAGGGAGTAGATCACTGAGATCGTTAGCAGCCAACAGACCTTTTCTTCCTCAAACCGGGACAACTGCAGTTTCATTTGTTCCAGCCATGGCAGAAGCACCCAGTGGTTTCAATGGTACAGCGATCACCCCTTTGAGAGCGTTATTTCAAACACGATGCCTGTGGCATTGCATTAGTATTGGAGGTTTTTATTGTGGTAATATCTGGAGCTCTGTGTAAGGAACAGAGGCATTGTCTGAACTTCAGTCTGAGGCACTGGCCTTGTCTTTTCTTGCTGAAGGGAACTTTTGAGGGTGGATTTTTGGCTTGCTCTCTTTCCAGCATAAAGCACCTCTGTATTTCCCCAAAGTGAGCTGGGGACAGATCTGCTTGCACAGGGAAATAAAATAGTTTTCCCTGCACTATTTTCTTGGGAGTATGCAAAAATCCCATGTGCATTTTTATATGAACCGGACCCTTCTCTTTTATAGCTGGTAGTATTCATGCTTATTACAATGCCATATTATGGCCTGAGACACTTTTTATGTCCCTCTAACACAGCACCCTAGAGAAAGATGCTTCACTAAGCAAGAACCAGTAAACTTGCTACAGAATCAGCAGAATACTTTTCACAAAAGTGCATAAACTTCTGTTCTTAAACATTGTCATCCTTCACCTTAACAAGCACAGAGAAAGGTTCCACTGGTTTCTATGCCTTGTTAGGTCTATCATCTTTTTAATTAATAGTGTTTTTACGAAGCCGTCTGAACTGTGTCATTTCCATTATCAGAAAACCATTGCCATTAATGAATAATTTTCATTTCTGATCCTTGATATCATGCTAGTTGATCTCCTGTTTCCATGCCGCCGAATGATAGCATCGTTTTCTGCCCACGATCAAATTTAATTTGGACTCTGATTATATTATGCTGTTGCGACTGAAGTGTCAATTTTTGTCAGGCAATTAGGAGCTATAACCTGTGAAGTTAAGTTTGATAGGCATTGTAATTGGATTGTTACAGTAATAGCTTGGAACATTCCCTTTTTTTCTTGCTTCTTTGATTCTTGATGCATACTTTAGTTGTGAGAACAAAGGCATTTTGTTATTATGCAACCATAGGACGTTCAAGACAACAAGATGGAATTCAGGTTTTTCCACTTCCCCCAGATGGACTTAATTTGGATTTAGTTTTGACCACAAATTATTCCAGGATTTTAAAAGAACTTGGGGGTGGTGTGGGGGGGTGTGGTGGTGTGTCAAGGAAACTTTGAAAAAGAGAGCTGTAGAACCGGAGCTATTAGGATTATAATATGGAGGTAGGCTTTACATTAAATGGCTCAAAGGCATATAAAAATCCTCAGACTGGAAATGTGTCAGATTACCCAGGCGACTCTCGCTCCTTTTAGTGGCCTTTGCAGTTTACATACTTTTCAAGTATTAAGGAATATAATTAAAGGTCACACTATGGCCCAAATTTTCTATTAGTGTAGGTCAAGGCTGTTGCATTCTGATGAATCAGTAGAGAAATGGGCCCCATGAAAAATAATCACGATATAACACCTAATGAAGAACAGTTCTCTTTTTTTTTTATGAGTCCTTGCTGTCAGACTGTAACTTATTTGCTTTTACATTTTGGCTGGTTTTTTTGGTTCTTTTTTCCTCTGCAGACACAGTAGTTCAAAGCCTGGCGATTTGTCAAATGAATTTTGTTCTGAATGTCTTTAGGGTGTACTCAGCCCCTCCCCTACCTTCATCTCTTGATCGTCTCTAATGAAAGGCACAATGAAGAGACCTTTTAAAAAGGACAATGGAGAGAAGATAGTTTTTCCAGTGCTTTTTTGATTGGACACTTTTCATAAGTGCTACTATGTGACAAGCAATAGGTAGAGGAAAACAAAGAAACTCCAGCTGTTATGGAATGTAAGAGAAAAGCTCACTTGCAACAGGGTTTATCTGGAGCAAACTAAAAATCAGTACTAGAGCTGGTAAATGGTAAAGAGAAATTAAACCTTTAAAACTGACTGCAGGAAGTTTTGAAAAGTTTCATATGCTGGGTATGGGATCATTGTATCCTCTCAGTTAGCAAATATTGACCAGGATTCCAGCTTTCTCTTCTGTCAGGCATGATAGTCATCTCCTTCCCACCATGCTGTGTCAGCCCTGCCTCACTACTTACATCCTTACAGATAGATTTCTTTATTCTGATAAATTTATGATATCCAGTAATTTTGTGATTTGTGTGACTGGGTATGGTCTTTCCTACTTCAGGCATATGTTCAATTTTCTCTTCTGGCATCTTCAGTGTCTGGTCTGCGCTTGGTCAAGGAGTAATTTTGTGAATTTGCAGCATTCTTCATTAACAGCCATTTGTTCCTCTTGGATCTGTCCCCTACTCACTTCCCAAAAGAACTCCTCCTCCTTCTGCCTCTTCCCAAACCTATACCAGAGATTTTCTGTCAAGGCTAATGGATTGACTATTCACATCCCATTGCTTCAATCATGTGCTCCCTCAGCAGCTCTGTTCCCTCCTGTAATTCCACTTCTCTGCTGTGTAAACTCACCAAGTTCATTTACCATTCATACTCCTATAGTGTTCTGCTAAATTTCACCATATAGTGTTCCACTTCCTCAGTTTCTGCAGGGCTCAGGTAGACCATAGGTTCTTGTGGTTGTCCTGTCCTCTGAGCCCACTCAGGACACCAGGGTATGGAGGCAGCAGAAAACTCTGGAAAACAGCAGTTACCAGACTCTATCAGCCAGCAGGGCCCCACTCACTCAGTGGGACCATTTTATTTTGCTCATATTTTGTACTTATGCTAACATTTGCATAGATGCTAAAATCTGGGGTTTTTTTAAAATCATCCTTTTCCTTTTAAGTTTTTTTCTTTTTGCCTTGTTCTGTAAAAACTATTTGCAATTAATATTTCCACTTATACTTTCTCACCCATTTTATTTATTTGAATATACAGAGTCTAAATACAGGGGCTAAAGCTCCTGGCATTGTCCCCTTTAGTCTCATGGTATTGAAAACTAATGCTGAGAACCTGAAAGGATGCATCAGGACTGCTACTGAGGGAGTGGATTGCTGATGTGACAGAAACCGCTGCATATGAAAAGGTGATATATGGAATGGAAAGCAAGTCAGATGAATTTGAAGGTATTTGTAATCTATTCTTCAGCTGCATCAGAAGAGATGTCCTGAAATATGATGGAAGATAGTGGAGAGAGGTTGAAGGGTGAATGAAAGCTTTTGTTTCAAAAGGTAGTAATAATAACAACTTATCTCCCTGCTTTTCTATTGCTGTACTTTCCTTTTTCCTTTGTTTTTCTTCCTTCCTGGGAGATAAGGATGAGCTGCAGTTAGACATGAAAAATAAGTGAAAGTCATGTAAATTTTTCGGTACATGTGTTCATTTTGCAAAAAGACAGACTAAGGATCTGATGAAAAAGGAGCAATAGGAAGACACATAAGCATGTAAAAATCAATTCCAGGCAGTAGATGTGTGCAACTTTCTGGAATCTATTGGTGACTTGAGCATGTATTAAATTTCTGCTTTTCAGTTGATCTGATACAGGTGTTGCAATTACCACAGACCGATGTCATTAATTGTAATGTTCTATAGGAGTAATCAATGAACTCTGTTTCCTGAAAACAGTTTCACCTTTGAGCTATTAGTGCTATAATGAAGAGGGTGCAGTATATACTTACATAAAGAACTTAGAATCTATTAGCACCTGTGCTGAGCACTAAAGCTGCTGATACTTTGCATGCAAATTGTAGTCATCATCTGAGAAGAAGCAGAGTTCATGGGTTCAATATTCTCTCACTTTCAATCTCCTATGTCAGCTATGTCTTAACCAGCTGGGGGCAGAATTACATTCTGGAAATTAGTGAGAAAAAAAAGGTAAAAATTGAAAATCTACTGTCTCTGCATCTAGCCCCCCCCATTCATATGTTATAACTCAACATGAAAAATGCTAGCAAGTATAAATGATATCTGATTTCACATTATATTTTTAAAGTGTCAGTACTCAAGTAGATTTGCATTTCGCAGGTGATTTAAATACTTCAGTATGTTTCTATAGCTGTAAGAAAAAATCTTTATCAGGATTAAAAACTTGATGAAACTATTAATTTTGTACTAATGCAAGGAACATTACTGCTCTTTTTTACATGCAAATGTATGAGGCATCATATTCGTCTTTATAATCTTCCTAAATATTTAATTGCTTGAGGATATTTCAGTGACAGATTGTTTCTATTGTTTATACTATATTTATCTTCTATGCTGATTCTTGAGTTTTATTCTCTGAGCATATACCTTATTATGATCAGTGCAATCTTACCATAATGCTAAGATAGATATATCTGTATTTCTGTAAGTCTTCTAATGATTTTATCTTTGGTAAAAAAATGGTGGTTTTTTTCACCTCATACCGAAATAACATTTTTAGTACCTACAGAAAATATATGCCTCACCTATCTCACAAGCTGTAATACCTTTTCCATCACCTCTCTTTCAAAAGAAATATATGTGGTGGTCTCTGTGCTCAGTTTTTGAACATCATGAAACTGTTCTCTGTTTAATCCTATCTGAAATAATATTAAAATGGGTCTGCTGTGAATATTGTGACTCAGAAAGAAGACAGAAAAATCACAACTATAGACCAGCAGAATAAAACAGTACACAGAGTTAATGAAACAGAATTGAGAAAAGCACTCCTATGGGCAGCAAATATTTTGCATCCCTGGCTCACTTTGTCAGTAGTTTCATGGTAGTTTGCCTGTGGGATGGTGCTATGAGTGTTTCACACTTCATGTCAGTTTCATCCCTGCCTGGTCAGACTGATCAAGTTAAAAAGATGAGAGAAAATTCATCCTCAACAGTCTAATGATATATGAAGTTACTGAAATAATATGATGCTGAAACTAGATTCGAATTCTGACTACATAAACATGTAGTTCTTTCCAGGTTCTTTGTTTATGAACATGGACTACAATATTTAAATCTTCATGTGAGGTGTCCCAAGATATGAGAATGTGGGCTTTTGCTTTAGACCAGTGAAGATAAGAATGAACCACAGGATTTGTCTTGGCTTCAAAATTTTTCAAAATCTAGCAATTTTCGAATATTTCTGAAAATTCAGGAATTTTTGTTTGGGCTTATTTTTTGTTAAAAGCGTGTCTCTCGCACATCTGTGAGAAACATAAAATGAAAAGAATATTTCACAGCTAAAATGAATAGTTATTTTAAATGATTTTCTCCCCTTCAGATTTTCAAATCAAAGACAATAGCACTAGGATTGAACCAGAGGATTTATTAATATCAGAGTAGTTTGGCTTTACCATATGAGGAAGATTGTCCTGTCCAGATGTTACACTAGGCATATATAAATAATTATTATTCTGGGATTTGATTTTAAAAATTACTCTCAATGTAGACCTGACACTGCCAGAGTGTACATTGAAGCAGGTGATTATGAACACCTCTGGATAGTTCATCATACATCAGCTCTTGTCATTGAATTCAGCTAACAGGAAAGACAAACCAATATAGTGTGTTAGTAACCAAATAAATGGAAGATCACTTATACCATTCAACTTTATTTTATTGTGGCCATGTTTCCTAAAGGACTGGCTTTGAGCCTGGAGTAAGGGCAGAGTGACCTGCACTGACCCAGGAGAACACAATCACCTGTTGGCCTCTGTTAGGCCAGAAAATTGCTCATTTGTTTCTCTGTACAAGGAAATTGAGCACATGAAATCTAAAGCAGCCAACCTGTTTGGCAGCTCAGGCATTACAAATAGTAATCTCACATCAAGTTTTAACTTTGTCTATATTTTCTGCTACTTTTAGAGAAAACTAGGGCTGTGATTTAGGTCTTTTTTATCTCATCAGCTGTCTCCATAAAACCAGTAGGAATACTATTTTTGAGTTTTTTAGCCCTCAAGTTCAAACTGGCTAATGGTACAGCCTTTTGTTGAAGGGAAAGTAAAGGGGAGTGGAAAGAAAGATGGAGAGACAGACAAAACGGTTACATAAAGCTTATTTCCATAGGAAGCCAAGTTAAACTGTCTTTATCTGTAGGAATGGTAACACTTAGTTATGTAACTCTCCAGCTTACTTGAAGAGGTGATTAGCTGTTCCTAATTAAGCATTCAGCTACAACCCCATTATAAAACATTTTCCCCTCTCCAACCACTCAGTCATAAATTTAAAAAATTAAAATGTTATAACCCCCACCAACAGGCCCATAAAAATCCCTATGCATTCACATTTTTAGGGTTAAGACTTACTGACAACTTGAGTACTTTATGAAGATTGTGATTAAATTGAGTAAGTACTTTTCAAGATTAAAATACTTGAAACAGCTTATTTTTAAAATATTTGCAACACCTATTGTTCCTTTGTATCCATCTCTGTGTCCAAGAAAATCGCATAACACCACAGAGTTTGAAACATAAGTAGATTTCAATACTGACTGTGCAAAAGTCAGTTTTAGGGGCAGGAACAGTAAAATGTTTAAGAAATATCTCTATTTGAAAAAAACTGACTGATTTATCTACCTATGAAGGTGGCAAGGAGGAAAAAAAGCCCCAGAAAACAAAAGTCTTTCATCGTCAAGCTCTGAATTGTACTTGGGTGTTTCTGAAATCTCTTTTTAAAGCTCCCATTTCTCTTTAAAACTCCCTGCAGAAAGCCATTTTTCCAGTCAGAAATCAGAGGAATTAGAGGGAAGTGATTTCCTGACGAGGTGGCAGAGCTGGGGAGGGAACCCAGATCTGTGTGTCCTTCTCACTTGGCTGCTTTTGTTGGCAGCAGCTAAGGAAGCTGAACTACCCGTGTGATTCTCTGCAGACTGCATGCACTGCGATAGCCAAAACTCATGAATGTTCTTACTTTGCAGTGTTTTGTTGTGCCTTGTAAAAGCTGTGGTGAGTGGGTACCTCATTAATACTAAGGGATCTTGGGGTTTGTTTTGCAAAGTCATCAGCTGTGACTTCCATCTAGGTAAGATGCTGATTTCCATGTGGTGCTGTGCTGCTGTGATTTATTAGATTTCACCCAGTCTTGCCCTAGAATTGTGAAAATTAAGCCCTTACCTGTTGTCACATGATATTCTGTTCACATTATATTTTTTGTGCTACCTCAATTTAATTTACCTTGACTTGTATTAAAAGTTTTCTTCCACAAGCCCTTTCTTATAGACCAAACCAGTGAATTCAATATGAGGAAGGATAGACATCATCTTTTCACTCAGAGGAATAGAGCACAAAAGAGGAAGACTTTAAGATGCTACTATCCATCTTTTTACTTGATCAGTATATAAAGAACATAGTATAAGAGGAAGGACTGAAGAGTTAATGTCTTACATTAATCTCCCCCATTATATTATGTTAAGCAACATCTTCCTCAAACAACTGTACAATGCAGTACTAATAGTAAAAGAAGTTTCACATCAGGATTTAATAAGTATTGTAGCCCTTGAATAATTTTCTTTATTTAAATCCGTGACAAAATTACATCCCAAGTAATATACAGATATCTGCTTTGAAACTTGCTCAGACTGGTGGGACTGGTGGAACTTTACAGCCAGACCATTGAATAAAAGATTCCTCAATTTTCTCTCATCATGCACAATTATGAGTTTTGACTTCAACTACTTATGATTACAGTATTCTGAAATGATGTCCTAAATATACATGTTTCACAGCATGACTGTGGCTTCAAGCAAATTCCCTTGTCTGAGGTGCTTGGTAAAGTAAAACTGAATTAGTGAGAGTACAATAAGCAAGTTACAGTGTTTAGATACAATAACCAAAAATAAAGTCAATTTAATCTTCCAAAGTAGGACAGCTTTTCAGTGTATTTGTCACTATGGAGATTTAGCAGTAGATTCCAACTTGCATTTTAATAGCAAACTTACATAATTGTGAGTTCTGGTGTGGTACTGCTGAGTGTATTCAGGCTGGAATTACCAGTTAGACAGATCCTGCTTAGCCTTGTAGTTAAAACATACTAATAGTTTACGCATGTGTATGACAGATGATAGTAACCATCTTTGTAATCACCTTTGGATTTCTCTTTTCTTCCTTGCTCAACACCACCTAAAAAGGAAAATCAGTATTGGTGGTCAAGGCCGGAGATTCTTGGGGTTTAATTTTTTTACCACTTCACTAGTTTTGTCAATGAGAATGTGCAATATTTTTGCAACATGTATTTTAAAATAAACAGATTTAATTTATTTGTTAGTTCACCCATTTATTTGTTGGTAGACAATATGTATTTGCGGATATGACAATATGTAAAGATATTCATGAGGAAAAAATATTAGACATATTTAAGAGATTTCTGGGTGCTCAAACTTGGTAAAGTATGCTGGGCATTTTTTGTTTTGACAGAAAAAATATTTGATTTTGGCAGTATTTTTTGCACACGCTTTCTTCATTCTTACGTGATTGATTGTAACCAGTTCTAGTCATTACATAACTTGAGGCAAATGTTTTGCTTTAAATTGTCTATGCCTTAGGTTCTCCAGTTGAGGAATGGTTGAGAAAAAGCATCTACTTCTCAGGGTGTCGGAAGTCTTAATTAAGTGTTTATGAAGTATTTTAAGACTTTTGCATGGACAACATTATGGATATGTAATGCAATACTACTATTAATGTGTATTGCAAATTATTTTTTATCTCTGGCAATTTTCCATTACTTTAGAAAATTAGTCTGATGTAAAATATTGGCCAAGTAGACAGAATTTCTGCAGTTGCTTTAGTAAAAGTTCAATGATGGACTCATGTTGACTTTTATCTTCAACAATCTTCCCTTAGAGTCTCCTAGAAACAGAACTTGAGCCATGCTTCTAATTGTTGGCTTCAGGCTAAAACTTTTGATCACTTTCTTTCTCTACTTTCTGTTAAACTCATTGAATGAAAAGGCTTGATAACATTTTATACTGTCTAATTCTTTATTTTGGGGAATATGAAAGATGACTTTGACCTTCTGAATTTTCAGTCTAAACTTTGGTAACAGGGAGCATTCTCATTCTTGTTTTCATTCATATTAATGCTGCATCTATCTCTTTTGCCCTGTAAAAAGCCATTAATATTGTTCTATTAACCTCTTTCTAAGTAATAATGACCTTTCCCCTGAAAATGCAATTATTAGACTTTTTTTCCCCATAATAAATCTCATTTATTAGAAAGTTTGGCCTTGTGCACTTTGTTCTCTGCCATTTCCTTAAAAAAACCCCATGCTTTATTTTCAAATAAGTACATTATTTTTATTCAGAAGATTATTCTATAGTGCGTGCACTTGGTCATAATTGCAGAGGAGGTGATGGTGCTCAGTTTGATAATTTCTCTACCTTTAGGAAGAAAAAGGCTGTAGTGACCATCCTCTACATTCCTTCATTGCTCACCGGTGGTCTGGCTGTTTGTAGCTGTAGATTTTTGCATAGAATTTCCAGCCAGGTCAGTTTGGCTCTTGCTGATGTCCTGTCCAAACTATCTCTGTCAGACAGAGCTCCTATGCCCTTTCTGCAGCAAGCAATGATTTTTTTGAGGTGTTGCTATCAAAGATTCTCTATTTCACCATTAGCTCCTGAGAAGAGTAAGGAGGAGAAATGTGACACATCTCCTGATGTGTGTGGCGATGCAAACTTCTGGGGGGACTGGAGGGAAGGCAGAGGAAGAACTCTTATTGCATTCCTGATCTTCGAGCTGCTGCTTTTGTCAAGGGAGGTGATGAGAAATCTTTCATGTATTCTAAAGAATACAACAGTAATAAAAGTATCTATAACCTCTCCATATCCTTGATGAAGCAGTGGTTGTAGCAGAGGGAATTTTCTTCACTCCAGTAAAACAGTGCTAAGAAGCAGTGTAGAAGAGCTGTATTATTGTCCTGGTTCTTCTCCACTCCCCATTCTACTCTTGTTGGAGGAATAGTCAGTTTCTTAAGGTCAGAGAAAGAAGGAAGGTTGCAGCAACTCCCTTTCTCTGGCCATTTTCTTTCCCAATTATAAAGAAACCTAGAAGAAGAAATGTGAAAATCCATATAGTTTTTCCTTCCTATGTAAATAGGACAAACATCTATAACCACATATAGGGGAAGAATATTTTTGTGGTTATAGGTCTAGGCTGGAAAAGGGAAAAGGTGGATTCAGAGTCTGGGGTGGGTTTTTTGTTGTTTTGGTTTTTTTTTGTTTTTTTTGGTTTTTTTTTTGTCTGTTTGTTTTTTCCAAGCAGAGGGGAAAAAAAAAAGTTTTTTGTTTTTTGTTTTTTTTTTTCTTAATTGGACCTATCAAATTAGAATACAAGTTTCTTAAAACATGAACTGAAATAAAGGCAGAAGTTACAGACTACACATTAGGAAATAGAAAGTGAGGCTCAGCTTTATGAGGATTCTCTAAGAATGTCAGAAAATGGATGTTAACTGTGTACCATGGACAGAGAGAATGTCCTTGCATGTATTCCCCCCACCCATCTTCCAGATTAATCAGACATGCTGTAATCAATGTTAACACAGAAAAACAACTTTGTATCATGTAGGTAGGTAGACATGTACTATACCATATGCATAATTTTAAGATGAAGAATTTTTTTTAAAACTATATTTTTTCTAATATTTTTTTGAACTGCATCCTTCAGAAAACTGCATTTTCTTTATATTTCCTGGCTCTATGACTCATCAAAATGAGCTGTGCTAGTCACATCAAATGATGTGTTTCATAGAATAAGATAGGAAAAGCAGCACACTGAGTCATTGTCACAGGGAGGGTGGCTGCCAAACCCCTATTAGACAACATAGGGAAAAACAAACATATTAAATGACTGAGGTCACAGAAACACAGCCAGGAAATCATTTACAATCAGGTGAACATGAGTCTCCTCATCTTTTTAGTCTGTTTTTTAAGGAAGAGAGACGTGTGCTATCATGATGTTTACCTGTCTATCAACTTCTGCCCCCACTAACTGTGTAAGCTATTGGCCATCAGAAATGCAAAATTCTTAAGTCACTTCCTAAAAGTTGGTATTTATACCAAGCTGGGACATGTCTTTTGCACCCTCCTGAGAAAAGGGCTGTAATTCTGGTGCAGCCATCACCCGCTCCATGTGCCATGCTGTGCTGGCCACTATGCAAACCTGCACTGGCTGGCCTGGGAGCCAGCGTGAGGCTCTCAGCTCAGCACAGCCTGCCCCTTGCCCTGCAGTCACAGAAGGACCTGGGGGTGTTATATACCTGGGTCATCCTTATGGACTTGAGAGAGGAAGTGGAAGAATGAGATGGCAGTGGAGACTTTATGTGGTGTTACACTAGGCATGGTGATGATATACACTTACAGAAAGAGTTGTGGAAATAAGGAATTGCAATAAAAAGCTACTGCACACCAGGGTTCACTTTTCCTGGTGAAAATATTTCAGTTCTGTCTAGGTTCAATGAATTGCTCTAATTTAATTTATAACCTTATTCTGAGTGCTCAGGTTACACTCCTTCCTAGAGGCACTTAAACTTCTGCTTCAGCTCTGTTAGGAATGAAGGTTTGTGCAACTATACTGTTTGTGCCCAAAGCCAATTGAAAACAAGACCCAGTTTTGACAAACTTGATTGAGGAGTGGAAGTCCCTATTTAAATTCCTGTAAGTTTAGTCAAAATGAAATAGTGGCTAGAAAAAATAGTTTATGCTAATTATCCCTCAGCAAGCCAAAATTAGCTGGCTAGTCAAGCAGCCTTCTCCCGATGCCAGGCTAACTATAGGAAGAATTATCTTTTCCTAGCTGGGGCACTGTTCTGACAGGGAAATGAAGGATGTAGGATAAACATTTGTATGACTTTGGGGTTTCGTTTGCCTTCTGATGAAATAATCTGACTGCTTTGACAAACTTTTTCATTTTTTAAACATTTGTAAAAAGGGAAGACTGACTACAAAAGCTATTTCAGCATACAATTGTTTCCTTTTTTTTTCTCCCATTGATTCATCTTTGAAATTTGATAACTGTCCATAATATCTGGGTTATTTTTTAGGCTGGTGATTTTTACCTGCTTCTTATTAGGAAAGCAACATGTATGGTTCACCTGCTTTACTTTAATTATTTTTATATTTTAACAGACTCATGAACAGAAAGCAAAAATCTGGCAATTCCATTATTTTAGAATGTTGAGGTGGATTTGGTTTTTTTTTAATCAATGTAAATTTGCTCATGTCTTCAACAGGCTTAAGGAGAAACAAAGGCACAGCAACACATACACACCATGACAATTTGGACTCAATAATTATGGAAATATAAGTTGTTATGCTGAAAATCCAATATTGGCATTTGAGCCAGTTACAAAATCAAACTGATATTCCAAATTTTTTTCCCAGTAACTAATTCTTATCTCTAAATTGTCTGGTAGGATTTTTCCTGTGGTTTGCTTTTCTTTTCATGTTGTTGCTGACACAGACAGGAATTATCCTCTGTAGAGTGTTCCATGTCCTCTTACATCAGCATACCATGTTTTTTTGCTTAACGCCATGTATTATTGCAGTCTGCCAGAATATAGCATTCCATTCATCACAAAGCTCAGATCTTTAAATATTACCTGTGACAAAAATTTGCCAATTTTTTTTCCTTAATATAGGAACTTGGGGGGATGCTTTTACTGGGGTTTTGCTACTTCTGTGTTCATAGGGAAATACCCACATTTCATATTATTGAGGTTACTCTCTATAAATGTGAGCACATTTGTCTTTCACTCTAAAATCACAGAGGACATAAGGGATAGGAGTTATATTCCAAATGTATGTGGGAGCTGGGAAAGGCTTTGTTGCATCTGCAAATTCAGTTTGCAGGCACTGTTCTGTAACTGGTTTCTATTCTAGGATATACAGAATAGGAACCAGTAGCAGCTTCTGCATTCCTACACAGAGGTCTGATATTTAGAACTACTAGGACAGAAGGTCTGTGACTGTTCTACTTCTCTGCAGACTGACTTAACTGAAGAGTGAAACCTAGCCTGGAAGCATAGCTCTCAGCTCCTCATATGAATGTAAGAGGAAATACTGGGTAAAAAACCCTTGAAATTTCTATACAAGTGCAGGAGAAGGGGGAAGAGTCATGAGCACTGAGCCACATAGCCCTGAAGGGAGGACCTCCCTATGTCGCTTTTGTAAGTGAGCTCAGAGAAGGATTGCAAGGACTCTGGCTATCTGAGGGTGAAGGTGGTGAGAAGGCAGCACTGGTGTCCATGACATACATCATTTGGAGCATAGTTCAAAGGTGCTTTTCCACCAACTTAACTGAGGCACCCTGTCAGGCACTCTGAAGTCATTAGAGAGGAAACACTAGCACCCTTTTTCTTATTCTAGTATGCTTCTATCATAATTCACTTATTTAAAAAAATTATTGCAACTGTAAAATACAGAAGAAAAAATACAAAACTACTGTGATTCTCAGTCTTGTTATTTTTATTTTTAATTTATGGCAAAGGAAAAGAGACTATTAATTCATACTTTTTGAATGTGGAGTCAACAATACTGTGATTGTGTTCTTGTCTTTTCTACAGATAGTGCTCTGCATTAGTGGGATTAGCAAGGCAGTGTTTGAAAGCATTTCAGAGAACACCACTGTTCCAGTTTCTTCAGCTGGCTACTTTTTCTCCTGGACCAAATTTCATTTGAGCTTTTGGTTGTGTTTGATTTTTGAAAGGTCAGCCTGTGACTCTAGGAAAGATCTGCTTTTCAATAGTTTTCCAGCAAAGAGGCTTAATCGGGTTTGATATTGCCCCATTTGGACACACACATATGTGCACACACATCTGCATCATTGATTTCAAAATGCTTCCCAAACCAGTCACTGTGTCTGCAGACCCTACTCATGGTGTCCTGGTATTTTGGTATCAAATTGATATAAAAAGAAGTTGTAAGGACACTCAGTTTTCCCTGACAAGCCTTATTTTGAGAATATGTGAAGTTGCTGCAGTAATGTAATTTGGTAACTACTTTGGAGGGGAATATCCTCCACCCCACGAATTTTGCCTGTAATATGCTACTGAGCAAGTCCACACAAAACTCTCTATGATCATTCACCTTAAATATATTTTTTTAATTTCAGCAGAAGACGACTGCAACTCTTCCTTCGCACAGTACATCCTGGCTCACTTCCTGCCCTTGGAAAAGATTATTTCAATACCTGTGAACATGTGCATTACAGGAGACATGGACTTGCTTCTTCCTGTATCGAAAACTGAGCTCTGAATATTTCTCTGGGAACCTCAAGCATGGAGAATTAGCCCATTGAACAGAGAATGTCTTCCTGCCCCTGAAAGAAAAAAGGAGTTGACTGAGGCAGCATCAGTGTTACAGGCTAAGGACCAGCTCCACATGGCTCAGAAGCTCAGAAGACAGAAATGAAACCAAAGCCTCCTATAGCAAATTTTGTCCTACCTCTCTTCTCCCTTTCCTGTACCAAACTGTATTGTCTTAATCTGGGAATGTGATTTATTTGTGAAATATCTAGTGGGTGGCAGAGGTGGGGAGCAAAACTGCACAAAGCTCCCCAGAGCTGCTGACCGAGGTAAATAGTGTGTCATAACACATTTATCAAATAATAATGGAAACCGTATAGAACACATAGGAGAGGGAGGGGGAAACCCCATTCCCCACTGGGATGTTACTGAATATTTCAGCCAGTTTATAAAAGTATGTGTACATGTGTTTGGAGGAGGGGAGGTTTTTCTAGCTTCACCTTTGCAAATAAATCATTGGCCTGGGATGTCTGAGCAGACAAGTGAAATGGATGAGTGCATTATGGATCAAGGAGGTGGTATTCCTGCCTTGGTTAGTTTGAGACAGACCACCCAAGCACTGTGGGACTAAGATGAGACTGTAAGTAGTGCTTGTAGAGTTCTGAAAGGCCCAGGCTGCAGCCTCTGACATGGTATGAAGGTGGGGAATAAAATAAAATTGGTGGTATTTCTCATATAGCTGGCATGACTTATCTGAACTGATGTTGTTCTAATATTACTTTTTCCTTTGACTAGATTGCGCCAATAGATAAAATGAGAAAGAGAAAAAATGACAAGGGTGTAATAGTTATGCCTGTTTTGAAAATAAATTAAAGTTTAGGTCAAATGAAAAATAAAAAAAGGACAAATTTGTTGATAATGTATTTGTACATTATTCACTGCTTGCCACTAGTGACTCTAAGAATATAGAAGCCATAGTCAGATACTCTCATTGAAATTAAGAATCTTGCATCATAACTGGTCTATTGAAGTTATCAGGAATTACTTATGGAAAAAAGACATCCATTCCATGTGAATAGGGCTTACAGAACATGGATAATTATTACCAAAAAATACCCAAGTTAAAAGGAGCCTGGCAAAGATGGTATCCTTATAAGTATATGTATAGTTAAGACTTGGGAATTTTTGCAAGGAAGACATAGATACAAGGTTTGGAATGATCATCTCTAACAGGTGAAACTTATTGGAGTGCAACTGATCACCTTTTTATATTTATACACGTCAATAGTGATTGAAGGCTGCAGTCTACATACAGTATTGAATTAGATGAATTTTGGGTTGTAAGGAAGCAAGGCAGGCAACAGAAAATGATCCATAGAAAATGATCCTTTTTTTTTTTTTAAGAAAAAAGGCAGACTTGATGTTTTTCTATTATAATTTAAAATTTTATGGTTCTTAAAATTTTTGATTGAAGGAATATTGGAAGTCTGTACCAATATTTCTCTTATAGTAGAAAATATTAAATTGTTTTAAAATTATTTTAAAACTGTTTCTAATAAAAAAACCAATTATGTTTTTAGAAAAATGCTGGTTTTTTCCATCCCTTTCTCCTGGCTTGATCATGTCTGATAGCAATCCATCAGCATTTGCAGTCACATGCAGCCCCCCACTCTGCCAGGTCAGACACTGGTTTTGGTTGGCGACTGGGCCAGAGGCTATGAGATGAAGCCTTGGGACAGCTCACCTTTAGCACCTGCCAGGGGATGCCCTGGCCACAGAGGGATGGTGCTGGTGGTTTGTGGGCACTCTGCCTCCCATAACCAATGTCCCAGCGGGGTGTCAGCTATGCTCCTGGAAACAGGATCTGTGGAGTGATGTAGGAGGCTGAGATGCTCAGCAATTAAGTTCCTGTATCACATTTCTCAGGAATGGAGATGTTAACTCCCCATGTTCAAGCTGGATTTCAGCTTCAGCATTCATAGTGCGTCTACCTAAATCTCCCCCGAAGTTTTGATTTGATACAGTATCATTCATTTGGTGCCTTAAATTGTGCAGCGCAACTTTTTCTCCCCACCCTCCTGAACATCTGCTCTGCTTCAAAAGTTGTTGCTGAGTTTTGCCTGCAAGAGAAGATATTATTTTATTTTTTTTTCCTTTTTTCTTTTTTTCCTCAAGTTTTAAGGGGAACTGACTGTCCCTGGGCAAGGGATGAGCAATTGGTGTTTGTGCTGGAGAGCCAAGGCTGCAAGAGACTGGAAAGAATCGTTCTCTGCCCAAGGGCTTAAGGCACCCAAGCAACTGATCTACAGCTTGTGCTGTAAACTGTGGGCTATGGTTGCAGCTGTGATCTCTGTATGAGATTTACAGCCCCTGGATTTGCCCGTGCTGTGCTCCCAGCCTGACTAAAGCAACTTGCTTCGTTCCCAGCATGTCCTTGCAGAACACATTGCACATCAGGCTGGGGGATATCTGGAGGCTGCTCCACAGCCTCATCAATTTATGTAGCCTGCCCACAGCCTGGACACTGGTGGGAAAGCTCTTCCTTGTCTCAAGGCCATTCTCGGAATTAAATGTGGTGTTATCTAGGTGCTCAGCTACAGTAGTGACTAGTTCTCTAGGTATCAATAAAAAGTCAAACAAATGCCAGATATTGTTGAAGTAAAAGGAAAATTCCTTTTAAAGAAGGTTTTTATAGGGGGTTGTTACAACGGGAACTACCTGGATGTTGCCCTATTTTTCTGCTGCTGCTGTCTAAACTGAGGCTAATTGCACCCATTCGTGTAGAAGTTTAGCAGTTAAGCAACTGTACAATGAGAGAGAGGACAGCAAAGAGAGCTGCCCTGAATGGCAGCAGAGCAGCACGGTGGGAAGGGTTTCAGGAGGAATGCAGAACGGAGGGAGATCTGTGGTCCTGTGAATCCTCTTGCCTCCCTTGTTCCCTCATGTAGAGGTTTCTCCAGCAAGATGTCTTTTGTAAAGGAGCCTTCTTGCGGTATCTGCTGGGCACCTCCTTAGCACTTCCTCAGCTCACTACACTGTAAGGCAACCTCAGAGCATGAAAAGCTCACCTGATAACTCTGCAGCTAAATTAATATGTAAGAAATGCAGTATTAAAAAGGGCCAGAAAAGACTGATTTGTTGTTGAAAGCATTGTCTAATGCATATTATTGAAAGGATTCTTGTAGGCAAAGAAGACAGGTTTTCTTGACATAAAGAATAGGTCTTGATCCCATAATTATTTTGGCAGGTGCTTAATTCCCAAAGTGTGAGTTATCCTATGAAATTCAATGCACATAGTGAAACAAAGGAGTGGGAAGGGAGGAGGAAGGGATTACATATGTTGAGAGAAAGGCAAGAGGGGCTCTCTGAACAAATGGGACTGAAAGGAGGATTGAAGGAGGAGAGGAAGGGCGATTGGTGGATGAGAATAGGTAAGCAATTCAGATTAGAAGTTGAATCAGCATTTGCTGACATGAATGTGACACTAATGGAAAGGATTTGGGAGAAGAATAGATAGAAGGTAATAGATTTGTTCTCTTCAAAATATTCTGCATGCAGGTAATAACATGTAGAGTTTGTTTATAATAACTTAAAGTGACATCTTTTGGTTTCAAACTGAATTCACGGTCAGAAAAAAGGAATGCCACACTCACCTGTTTTTCTTCCTCTTTCCTTCTTTCTTGAAATTTTTTTTCTGTAAGTCATTAAAATTCAGATCCCATCATTTGTAACAAATGATGTGAAGTGTTAGGTACAGTACTTGGAATATATGTTTGTTAAAATGAAGGAAGAGACTCTTCCAACACTTTGGGATTTTATGAATGATTTACATCTGGTGCTAAAGTTCATAAATGAAACGTGGGAGAACCAGATGCTTCATTTCTTGACTGCATCGTGTCTGCACATACTGATGGTGAATTGAAAACAGGAATGTCTCATAAATCAAGAAAATCTATTTTTGTACTCTTGATTTCTATTCTGAACATCCATATAACACCCAAACAAAAGTGGTAAAATTGGTTTCTTGAGAAACCCTTTATGTTTAGTAACAGTGTGGACATGTTAAAAAAAAAAAAAGAAGGAATAAAAAGGAACCAATTTTCAGAGTAAAAAGTGCTCAGAATGAACAAGCGTTCTTGGAGATCAGCACTGAAGGCACTTCGTTTAGCAAGAGGAAGACTGAATGGAACTTCTGGGCAAACTCTGCCAGCCATACAAAGAGCTGTTGTGTGTAATAAGGTGACATTTCACAGCTTTTGGCATTGGGTGGAAATTTACTGACAGGATAACTGAAGGCAGAATCTGGCCCACCTATTGAACAGGAAGATTGGAGCTCACAAGCACATATTTAGAGAGAGTTGAGTGAAATTCAGATGTTTAATTTTTCCATCAATGTTTTGGAATGGTGCTCTTAGCCTACCCTCTTTTCTTGTTGACATCTTCTACTGGCCTAAGAACTGTAAACAGTGCATCTCATGATGTTCAGGTGCCATCAAAATTTTTGTAAATAGGCTTTTAAAATATAATTTATTAACTTAAAATAAGCACAGAAAGAATAAGCACAAGTCTGTCTAAAGGATTTTAAAAATAGAACTAATAGATTCCCACTTCCTTGATTTCATAGCATGTGTTTATACACCCATTTTAAATTATTATATTACAATTCCAAAACTACCTGTGAGAAATAACAGGGTAGCAATAATAAGTTTGGAGGAACAAGTTGTACCAAAGGGTTACCAAGTACCAGCTGATGCATGGTGGTGCCCACGTGTGTCCTCTTGGCCTCCAACAAATGCATGGTAGTTGGAGTGGACTCAGCTCACTGCGCAGCTGTGTGAGGCTGACTTGACTCACCTTGCAATTGCTGTGGGGGGAACCGTGTGCTTCCAGGTAATTCTTGCAGCTCAACAGAAACTTGTTACCTTGTGGGATCTTGTTTGTGTATCTAAGCCCTGGATGTGCATACCTTGCTATTTCTGTTAACAATTGAAACCAAATATTTATTTAAATTTATTTGCACATCCTACACACAGATTGAGTGTAGGTGTGCTGACAGAAGGGAGACTTTAGGAAGGATTTAATAAAGGTGAAGGAAAAGGCTTAGCAGCCAGGTTTCAGTGAGGCACCCCAAATGTAAGGGGCAACCTGTGCCATGGAGGGCCTCATGATGGTATCAAGGTATGCACTGCTGGCAGAGGAGGTAGAGCTTGTGAGCTGGGGGAACTGACCTTGCTTTCAAAGGCAGGTAGGCAGATTGTATAAACACTCAATTAGCTTATGTATCTTCTACTCCAATATTTCTCTTGTGGAAGCTGGTGGAAATTCTGCCTTTTATTTCAATAAGAACAAGATCAAGGTTTTCTAAGGGGAATATTCCATTTCATGCTGGGCATTGCACCCACTTTCAGGCTGAGGTGGAGTCACTAGAAGTGACAGAAGTGCTCTGTACTCCTCTTAGTTACTTTGCTGCTCAAAATGTGTCCCTAACTAATACAATTTGCTATATGTCATAAAACACAAAGGAAAGCACTTTTCACGCCAAATATCAGAAAAGCACTCTCTTTTCTCAACTGCAGAACTAACAGAAATGATGTGTTCATTTTAAATTCCATTCATGTAGGCCCTAATAAAAGCTATTATAAAATACAATTGTGTGGAGACAAAAAGAGAGATAATATCACTATAGCTCAATATAAAATTTAAGTAATTAAGACATGAAAACTATTACACAATTTACTATGAATGCAATCTGAATAATAAAAGCTTTAACCATTTCAATTCTGTTTTGGTGGTGGTTTTTTTTTTTTTTTGTTTTTAATAGTGTCTTTTGAAAATGTTTGAGGTTGAAATATTGTTAAAGATCTAAATTCCATATTATTTCAGAAGTTGAGCAGGATTGAAAAGTAAGGTAGCTGTGTTTCCAAAGAAGTCTTGTACATATTTTCAGGTGTTGATGTAAAATATGGCACTCTGCCACATAATGGATTCTACATGAAAAATGTCAGTTTCAGGTGATTTTGATTGTGGTTGTAAATAAAACACTACTGAGTGAACTGAGAAAGTATTTCAGCAGTGCAAGCTAAGCAGTTGCATAATAGATATGAAATTGTGTAGATAGACAGATGGGTCCCAAGATTAAAACAAAAGCATCCACAAAAGTACTGGAAAGAAAAGTATTTTTAAACAGGAGGTCCTTAAGCTCTGCATTTTACTTTTTTCGTGATTCACCACTGTGTCCTCTCCCTGATGGGCTTCAGCAACCCTATTGGTAAATGGCTGAGAGGAAAGCTCACTCTAGCCTTTCTCTAGCTGAGTGACTATCAAAATTCAGTATATTTAATAGAAATTTAAATAGACCTATAAATATACATTTATATATTATATATATAAACGTATATATAAAAATAGACATAATAGACATTTAAAAGACATAATTTTCTTGTGCACTGCCATATGCACGACAGCCACAGGCGTGTACCGGCCTGCCTGGTAACACTTAGCGACATCTGCTCAATGATCCAGCCCTGTCTTTTTACTCCATTCCAGTGTGATGGTGTGTGTTTGCTTTCTAGCTCAAATTCGTGGCCAGCACTTCGCATCGGCCGTGTCCGGGCTCTGCCCATGGAGCAGCACTCTCTGGAGCCGCGGGAGCTGCGAGCTCGGGCTGGTGGTTCAGCAGGTGGCACTCTTCCCCTTAGATCAGCCCGAGCCTTGGTCCCAGGTGCCGCACGGGAGATGAAGCAGGAGTTCTGCAGGAAGTTACACGACAGAGCCTCGGCTTGCACTGCTGGGGTGCCAGGTACTAGCGTTTGCCAGTGTCCGGGTGAGAATACATCCTACACTGGATCAGTCTGTCTGGTTTGTGGGCCATCCTGAGCTGGTTTGCCCCAGCAGCAACCTCCATACGTGTTCCGCACAGAGGAGAGAGGCAGGGACCATCTTCAGCACCTTGGCAACATTTACCCTCAGGATCCAGTTCTCCCCAAAAACCTATATAGGGAATGGAAACAAGGTTTAGAGATCAGTAAGATGCTACTCCAAGGTCCACTGAGTTGTTTAGGATGGCACTTTCAAAAAAGCTCACTGGTCTCACTTGGTAAATTTGAGGAGAGCTTGTTTGCCAGGTCTTCAGAAGCTGATGATCTGCAGTTCCATTTATCATAATTTTGTTGTACTCAAACCTTCGTCTGCCAGGTCCCAGGTGCCTCAAACTGGGAGTCTTTGTTTATAAAATCTTAAGTCTTCAACATGCCTTAATTTCTTGGCTGTAAAATAAAACTGCTAAGACTTACATGTTGTGTAAGACTTCCAGATGTGTAGTAAGGGATGGAAATGTTTGTGATGTGCTAGGCAAAAGGAGTAAAAAATTGAATTGCGCATTATGCTCATATTTGTTGTTACGATGAAGAATCTAATTGTGAAGTTCATCACCTGAACCTTTGGGTTCTCTCTCTTTTCCTATTGTCATGGCTTGTTTCAAACTGGGATGGATCCTCCCACACATCACAATGTGTAAGTGAAATAATGATAAAAGGCAGCAATGATAAATTTGGCCCATGAGATTTTAATTCTTTTAATTTGGTTAATTTTGTAAATCACCATTTCTTCTTAAAACTGCAGAATATTTTTCTTCAATACAGTTATATAAATGACTCAGGTATTTATATACTTTAGCATCAATCATTAAAACAAATAAATAGTCCAAGTTACACAGGTCAAGTCTTAGGACAGTCTTTATAGGAAGGAAGAGTTGCAGGTTTGTGGTTTTGTAATCTCCCCAGTAACTCATCCCATATATAGTTTAATATTTGAGATATAAATTATTCATGAACAGTTTTTAGTAATCAGTGAATTAGCCACTTGCAATTAAAAAAAATTGACCTCCTCTTCTTGCATTTAATCTGAGTAAAGTCAGTGTCATTGCTGTGTGATTGGGTCTCATCTATTTTTATCTGTTGTAGCACCTCTTTTGATCCAACATTGACAAAACCACCCTAGAAAAAAGGGTAAGTCATACACACACACACACACACATATATATATATATTTATGAAGCTTTGCTCCACACAGAAAGATCATGCAAGCTGTCCAAAAGAAGAGCAAACTTTTAGCCCTGTGTATTGGGTCTATCTGAGATGAAATTTTTCCCCTAGCAGCCGTTACAGTGCTGTGCTTTGCACTGGTAACTCAAAAGGTTGTATCACAGCAGTGTTTTGGCTGCTGCTGAGGAGTGCTCCAGCAGCATCAATGTTCGTCCAAAATTCCAACCCCAATCCCTGACCCCCTCTGCCAGTAGTCTGGGAGTGGGAAAGATCTTGGGAAGTGACAGTTTGGACAGCTGAACCAAACTGACCAAAGGGATACTCGATATGATATGGTGTCTGCTCAGCAACAGAGGCTAATGAGAAGGAGAAGAAGAGGGGGACATTTGTTATTTATGAAATTTGTCTTCTGGAGAAAGAACTACACGTACTGAGGCCCTGCTTCCCAGGAAGTTGCTGGACATACTTTGCTTTCCAGAAGTAGAGNCCGTCCAAAATTCCAACCCCAATCCCTGACCCCCTCTGCCAGTAGTCTGGGAGTGGGAAAGATCTTGGGAAGTGACAGTTTGGACAGCTGAACCAAACTGACCAAAGGGATACTCGATATGATATGGTGTCTGCTCAGCAACAGAGGCTAATGAGAAGGAGAAGAAGAGGGGGACATTTGTTATTTATGAAATTTGTCTTCTGGAGAAAGAACTACACGTACTGAGGCCCTGCTTCCCAGGAAGTTGCTGGACATACTTTGCTTTCCAGAAGTAGAGAATAATTTTTTTAAAATTTTCTTTGCTTCTGCATGTTCAACCTTTTCTCTTGCTTGATTAAACTGCCTTTATCTTGACCAACAAGGGTTGTTTTCATTCTTATTTTTCTCTGCCTCCCCTGCCAAGGAGGGGAGTGATAGAGCAGCTTGGTGGGCAACTGGCATCCAGCCAAGGTCAACGCACCCCACAGCCACCAGAAATATCTAGAAAGCCAGATTACATATACCAAATATTTTGACGCCTCTATTTGGAAAAGTAATGTCGTTTCAGAGTAGGTGACTCTTATGTCCTTTTACCAGATAGAGTCTGAAAGAAAACACTGACTTTAGAATGTGAATTCTAAGAATTAAAATATTTCAAAGAATTGAAAAATATTCTTTGAAGATGTTTATAAGACAGTGACAATGTATGGTGCCAAATATCATGTTCTCCATTTTGCCAAGACTGCTTTTGCTTCAGTGCCTCACTTTTTTTCATCAGACACAAACTGCTGACAGAATGTCACTGTAATAGGAAAAGACATAATTTGGAACAGTTATTAATATAAAAACCAACCATGTCAGAAAAGGGTTAGCCATCCAAATGGACAATTTCAACAAGACGCAATTAAAGTTGCATTATTTCCCTCCCTGGAGCTTAGAAAGAGGATAACTTTGCCTTATGTTTACCTTCTTTCAATTTGTCATTGAAATAGTTAACCTTTTTTTTAAAAAAAGTGCAGCTATACTGTCTTATCTACCATAGCTTTGATTTCTTCTTATCTTCATATTACTACCCTGTAAATACTTGTTTATTCATACAGATTATATTATAGAAAAGATATTAGTAACAAAAGGCCCTGTGTTGCCTTCTGTATTAGGTAGTGGTGGGAGGTAGTGGATAGAGATGAGGAGTGTGCACTGAGATGTTGAAGGCATTGTTTAGAGAGACAGAAGAACAGAAAGACAACTTGAAATGAGAAAAAACTTATGAGGACAAGATTTCATAGAGAAAGGATGGCAGGTTATGTGAAAACCTGTTGAGATGTCACAGGGAAATGTAAGAATATTCAGACCCTGGAATTTGAGTATACGGAGAAAAGAACTACCTTTAAGAGAAGTTTCAGTTAAGTTTCAGTGGAGTACAGACTGAAAATCTGATTTAATAGGTTCAAGAAGTAGGCTACAAGAAATTAATTCAGCAGGAAATTGTAGATTATGTAGACAGACAGAAATTCAATAAGCTTGGCAAGAGAGGGAAAAGCAGGCTGGATCCTAATGGCAGAAGTATGTATGAAGAAGCATGGACATACTAAGGGTAAAAGAAACTTCTACCCATATATTTCATTACAATTACCATAAAAAAGTGCAATAGATTCTAGTAAGAATTGATTATGCTCCTGTCAAAATTCTCATTGTGGGACTCATTTATGCCCTGGTCTCTCCCTTAAAATTTATCTTCTGGAAATTCTTGAAAAAAAATTGTCTTCATTTTCTAATAAGTTTGTTAATTATGACAATTTAAAAGTTTGATCTTATTGCTGGATAAAATAAATTTTTTCCATCAATAGTAATTAATTTTTAAAATGATAGGAAAATATTTTGTAAATTTTTATTATTTTTTACTAAACTTATAAAAGCAAAACTTTTGTCCCCAGTCATCATTTTAAAGTGGTAAGTAACATGAAATGTAATGTATTTAAAAGATAAAATGAAATTCAAATAAATAACAGCATAAAATATTCATTTTGTTATTCTCAAGCATACACATCTCAGTTATTAAAAAGAGATAATTTCTATTAATATTCTTGAAACCGTGCATTGCCTAACCTGGCCCTGATGTGCTGGAACGGGAATGTATATGATGGTTATCACTGGATGATTTTGAGAGCCTTATTGGGGACAAAAAAATATATTTTTGGCCAGCAACAGTCCAGCTAGCTCCACCTGGACAGTGTGCTCACTTTCAAGCCTGACAAAGTGCCATATTATGTTTTCTGTGTCCAGTCAGCTTAAAACTAGAATCTGGGAGCTTATGCCCTGTATTTATAAGATAGTGAGCCAGTTTAAGATAAGAATTCACACTGTGCATGCCACAATGTGCTGTGTCAGTGCTAAAAATCCTGAGCCACTGCATCCAATTATTTTGGGTTTGTGCAAAAGGCAGTCACAGAAGTGAAACTCGTGCTGACAACCCCCTCTTCACTTAGCTCAATCTTATAAATGACACTACCAGATTTTCTTCCAGAGATTTTCCAGTCCTCTGGTGTTTCTTTTTGGTCTGCCTTTGTTATTTTTTCTCTAATTAACATATTCAAAGCAGAGCCTAAGAATGCAAAGATTATCCACTTCCAAAATCTCTCCATGGACAGACCCATATAACATCTACTGATGAATGGCAGCTTATTGTTCATTCTCATTATAGTAAAGCATAAATCTACTGACTGTGAGTAGGAAAACTGGGAGATTGTTTCCCCTATAAACTTTCTCAAGTATCTTCTGGAGGCACAGTCTCCCCCCGACCACCATGCTTCACTAGCAATCTCTGAAAATGCAAAACAAACAAATAATCCTAATGCATGTGACACATAAGTGGCAGGAGGGATATGTTTTAATGTAAATTGAGCTAAAAGTTCTCAGGCTCAACTGCCTGAAGTGTTTAGGAGTTAGCTGATGGTGTATAATAGCTGCTCAGCCTTTTTCTTGCTTCTCGGCGCAGACAGCATTGATTGGCTGGGCTGATTATAGCCCTGTGCGTCAAAAAGGTGCAAGTTGTTCTTAACACTAGAAAATCAGCTCTTGCATGTACAGGCTTAATGCATGATAAGCTGTATGGTGTAGACATAAATTTAGTGTGCTTGAAATTGAAGTGAACTTTGCTTGTATCCATGTAGATATGGCCAGTAGCTGTTAGAGTCTGTTGCAGCTCATATTTATTGCTTGTAGTTAAAGTAAAAATCAGTGCCATGTGATTTTATTCAATTCAGGGAAAAAACCTAATTGTCCTTCTGCCAAAGTTTAAGTGCTACATTTTTTCATTAGAATTTAACAAATGTTCATCTTAAAATAGACTGACAATGGGTCAAACTGTTCCACTTTATCTGTTATGAACTTAAAATTTATCAAAGCTAGTACTTGCTCTCCCCAAAGCAATTTGTATTTTCACTCCTGGATTTAACTATCAAATTCTCCTTTGCAGCTACTATTCAATAGCCACAACACCCCAACACATTTGAAAAAAGATCACTGCAACAGCCTTCCTCTTTCACCTGCCTCACACAATGTGTTATGTAGATGTTTTAGGGCATTAATATTGTTTATAAGTCTTTAACACAGAATATAGAATTTTAGGGAATATTCTTGAAGAAGATAGCTGCTACCTTGTCCAAGTTTTGCTATCCCTCTTTATCTTAGCCAACCATGACCATTCCATGAATGTGTGTGACTCAAAGCCAGTTTGGAGTGTAAGATAAATCTTCCTTCTCCCTTTAGATTTGTATTCCACTTCATCATTTGCAGACCCACATCTTGAATAGGGACTTTTCTTGCTGTCATAATATAACTAATGGTAATCTTGAGGAGGTAGGTGCGATCCAGTATGAGAAAGGGTATCTTAATCTTGCCCTCTCGGGGTAAAGTACATTAAATCCAGGATTTAAAAAGTAGACTAAGCATTGATGGGATTAAATGTATTACATATCTTTATGGAAGACACATTTATTCTTTAGTGTTTAGGGCTAAGTCCCGTGTTGAACTAAATCCAAAAATGAGATGTAGATTCTGGCATATCTTAAAATGTCGTACCAGATCTCTTGGTTCTTGCTTTGATGTGGCAATATTCTTTTAGTGCCTGAACAACATCTTGGGTAGAGGTGAAAATGTAACACAGAGCTTTTTAATTTCATTGTGTCATTTATAACAATTACCTAAATCAAATTAGAAGTAAATGGCTACTAATCTTTGTGCGTATGTGTATGCATGCCCAACAATTCCTAAATGCCACTAGGAAATGAGAGTTATTTTGATATTAAAATGATTACTACCATTTTTTAAATAAACTGATGCGACTTTAGAAGTCTGTCCCTGATATCTTTCATGATTTAGACATCACACAAGCTGTAATTGTGCTATTAAAGGAAAGAGAGCTAATCTTTTTGCATTTGAAGTAAGCCCTCATCATCAGACCCGACAAAGCCAGACAGATCAAAAAAGAGTAAAAAAGAGCATTTAAGGAAATTAGTACAAGTGTCAGTTAAAAGGTAAAAATTAATGCACTTATTATTGAAATACAGTTGAAACCTGCGTTCTTTTCATTTCTTTGATATTGCTAAAGCATAAAACATTCAATTAACTTTCCATTGTGTTTGCGGGGTAGCAGGGAAAGGCAAACCATTGTCAGTGAAGTGTTAGGTGTGTAGGTGGTGTGTGCAAGGCAAAAATGATTAGATACGAGAGGAGGGTAGAGCAAAGGCATTTAGTTTGCAGTTGACAAAGACAGTGAACTCCTCTAATGTGTTCCAGAACAATGTTCTTGCATGTATACTTCTTTTCCTAAAGATGCAGTGCTGAACCTTGGATAAGGTAGCATGCATTCCTTTCATCCTCACTGGGGAGCGTTTCTTTTCCTGATTATTATTATTATCTACATCATTAAAACCTACATGGTTTTGCACCTCTTTCCTAATAAAAAGTGAATACAGATAAATTGATAATATTTTGGACCACTGAATAATAGTACTTTACAATATAAGTGAAATAGATACATTTAATTCATACTTACCCTCAGCCACAAATACAAATTCCCGTGGCTGTACTCTTTTATTCTTTGAAAGCTGTTACTAAGAGTGTTGATTTGTAAAAACTGATTTAGGATATTTCAAAATATATCCTTGATTTACAGCTGTTATATGTTGGCAACACTGAAGCTGCAAATAATTTGTAGTAAGGCCGTAGTTTTTCCTATCCTTTGTGCTGTTTAAAGTGAAAGCAGCTTTTTTTTTTTTTCTTTTTTCTTTTTTTTTTTTTTAATGAGAGCACTGGGATGATGCAAAATGTATAGAAGTAAAATTACAAAAAATCATAATAAACAGGAATCCCTCTGAACCCATTCAGCTGGCTTGTTAACAAAACCTTCCTAATATATTGATGGAGATGTTTTCTCTCTCCTTCCACTATCCCTATATTTTATATGGATTTCAGTAATATTAAGACTACACCGTAATGTTCAATATGCTTTAATTAAAAGAAGTATTTGCTAATTGGCATAAAATATATGTGTGATTATTTTTCCATGTATTTATGATTTTTCAATAAGAGAACAGCTGCTAAATATTTTCTTACATGCTGATTCCACTTAATCAGCATTCTTCTTAACAGAAGCAAGAAAAGTTAGGAATTGTGTTTTACAAATGTGTTCCATGAAAACATCAGCATGATGACAAAGTCATGCCCTTTGGGGTACAAATGAGCAGATTTACCACAAAACATTTCTATATAGATAGGAGATAAATCTTAGTTTAAAAATCCCTTGCAATATTGAGCACCTTCCAAGCCAAATGTGTACTAGCACTTAAAGAAAATATTACCAGTTTTAACACCCAAACTCACTCGATGTTTTGATTACTATTCCTATTAATATGCACATGATGGAAGTTAATGCCACACTGACAGATTTAATGCTTTGTAAATGTGCTGAATTAAACTAGAAAGGTAAAAGCAGCCATTACCCTAAGACCTAAAAGAGAGACACTAATCAGATGGCTTTTTTCCTCCTATTCTTTTTACAGATGACTGGGAATACAGGTTTTATTTAAAATGCAAGGCTGGAAAAAGCTTAGCCACAGGAAAAAGGAAAGGTCTTGACCCTTAGATATTGATCCTGTTCTATTGATTACAAGAGGTGGGGGTAGAGGGAGTTTTAAAAGCGTAATCCTAAAAAAGGCACAAAGCAGATTTGGGTGAAAACCAGACTGCGTTTTGTTATTTACAGGACTAAAGAATTCTAGAATAAAAGATAAAGTGGGTGGAGATCAGGGCACATGTGGATTCCAGAGCTGATGTTCAGTCCTCATAGACTCAGAAGCCAAAAGACCTTGCCTTCCCTAGTAGGAGTGTTCTATCAGTAGGGTATGCTGTCCATGGAAGCTGGGATATCTGGCAAGGTAGGGATCTACATGTGGTGGTAAATTCCCTACTATGGGCAAAGGGGCACTTTGCTAAAGCATCCTTCCTCTGCAGACATGCTGAACAAGAGATCAAGAAGAAAAAGAGCCCCCAGCCTGTGGCCCAGACTGTGGCCTTTTCAGAAGAAAAGGTAACAAACAAAGTTATATCCTTATGTCTTGTACTGAACTCTGGGAGTCAAGTGGAAAACTGGAAGTTTCAGGGGCAAACAGAAAGGAAGACTATTCAGTGTGTTATTATCCAAAAGAGGCTTTTAAAAGGCTCTCAAAATTTTAGGGCAAGTAAGCCTATGTAGTACAACTTCTCCGAGAAGCATTAAATCTACATGAACCCTGAAGAGCCTGATTTACTTGAGCAAAAGGCTCCATAATTGTTATTGTCAAAGAACTGAAGCATTTCTGTAGATTAGTGGGAGGAAGAACTGTGCCAAAGCCACAAAGAATTTGCTACAGATACGTTGACAAATGGAAACGTAAAATAAATGCAGAAAAACGTATAATCCTAGGCAGCAACACATATTTTAACCAAAACTACTGCTCTACTCTCAGTGTGTCTACTTAGCTTTTCCACATTGCATAGCTCAGACTGCTGAGAGGACTTTCCCCAAGCTTTTGCCAAGAGAGCATGAAGTGTCCTAGATAGTTTCTCTGCATAAGTTTCTCATAGAGCTGTGGAATTCTGCAGGACGACCCTCTTAAAAATATTTAAATTATACAATATTTTTGAAGGACTTCTAATCAACAAATTCTGACCTGCAAAATGGGCAGATGTTCTTGGACCCACTTAGCAACACGCTGTTCTCCCCTGCTGCATACAATACTCCCATTATTTTTGTGATAATTCTCTGCAGGTATGTTCTCCTCACTGCACAAACAAGCTTTTGTCACCAACATTGCTGTTATGTGCCATTTGATCTGTCCGGAGATGAGGTCATAAAGTGTGTACAGCTGGTAAAACAAGGGTCAAATACTGTCTTCAGGTGAGATAGAGCTAAAAATTGTGCATATAAAATATGTTTCAGATTTAGCAATCTGTAATAACTTTTGGAAGCAATAATGAATCTGGACAGTCAGTATTTTGAGGTGACAACCACACAGGAACTGGGCATGTGTGACCTGGAACACCATGGTGCTTTGCATGGGGTGATTGAATACTGCTAAAAAATAGGGTATCTCAGTGTCAGTAGGTAACATGGTGTAATATTGCTGTGTTGCTGATAGTGACCAACTGTCTCAGATCTCTCTCCACACCATTCCAGTATGCCACATAGAAAAAATACCCTAGAATATCATGCTAAGTACTTTCATTACAGCGTACCTTCACCATGGCTCTCATTTAATTTTTACTGTCTAAAGACAACCCTGGATAATATGCTCCCATATAGGTATTTGGTTAGGAAGAGATCCTGAATTTTAAAAGCCACGTATCTTTCCAAATTATTTTCTTCTAGAGTTTTTATTAGTTGCAGTGTCATCTGCTAATTCTTCTATCAGTGGCTCACTTCACAGTGCAGTTTTAGTGCTAACAAACAAGCAAAAAAATTTCTTGCTGTAGAAATCAAAGATGAAATCAAATTATTTAAAGCTTGTGTTTTTAAATCAACATTTACTTCTGCCTGGTTTCTTCCTCATCAAAAGAAATCTATGAAATTTTAAAAGACTCATAATTTCCTTTGCATAACAGCTAAAAAATAGGACTTTTTTGTGTGCTCCTTTTAAATTAGAACATTCAGGACAGTTGATTTCACCAATAATAAACTCCATTGAAGCAGTTAGAGACAAAAAGTGTTTCTCAAAGGAAGTAAATATTTACTTACATATTTATAAACTTTCTCAGTGCTCTTTTAACATTCTTTTAAAAGAGCTCAGTGCTGAGCTCTTTTAACTCAGCAGCTCATGCAACCTAAAGTGGCAAATTAGACAATGCACTGCATAATAACAGATACTAATATTTTTCTTTTACCTGTCTTTTTAAGATCTAAGATGAGAAAAGTGTAAAAGTCATAATGTGAATTCAGGAGCTCCAGAAATGGTTTGGGCTTTACTTGCTTGTTGAGTTTTGGCTGCCTTGTCTTACCCACATGCAGCCTGGTTTCTGTATCATAGATGGGAACCACATCTGCTTCAGATGTAAAACACCCCAGTCCAAAGCTGTGAAGAAACTCTCCTGCCCTGAAGTCAGACTGGCTGAGCTGAGGGGCTGTGAAGGGACAGCTCAGGCAGCTCACACTTGGCTGGAGTAAGACAATTTCCTTGCTTCAGAAGGGCATCATAAATATATAATCCATTAAAGGCAGCAAGGTGCTTAGACATCACATCTATCCTTGAAGAGAGAAAGGAGTATGAGGTAGGGAAATGAAGGCTGTTGTGACAGCAGCAAAGGCTCACAAGGTATTGTTATAACACCAAAGGCTGGGAATTAGAGGGGCCCTCCAGCCTAGCTGTATGTCACAAACAGGAGTGGAGTTTTTGAGGGAACCATTTCATCTTCAGAGACAATTTATGGGCCTTCTGCTGCCAGGCCCTCTTCCCATAATCTCCCCTGAAGCCTGGCCCCGGCCACGGGTGTGTCCTCACAGCTCTGAGCACCAGGTGTGGATGGCAGTGCCCGGACTCAGATGGGCGGGGCAGAAGCCCCCCCACCCTCTCAGCACTCAAGGTCACCTGTGTCCTCCCTCCCTTTTTTTCATTTATTTATTTTTTTAGTCACGTGATGCTGAGGTACTTCCATGTGCTCTGGATACATACAAGTTTTCAGACCCCTGCCTCAACAAAGTTCCAGTACAGACACCTGGGCTTCTGTGACTGAACTCTGGAAGAAAGAATCTGCATTTAAAAATCAGTAAGTTAATGTCTGCAAAGATGCTGTAGAAATCTATACCTAATAAGTACAGTAGAAAGCTATTAGTTTAACCATCTAGCCTCCCTTATTGCTCTGCCATCCTTATGATAATAATGGTGAGTGGAGTGGCAAGAGAAATTGAGCCATTTTATCTACTGAAATGCACTGAAGGAGCTGATATTTCTGTAAGAATGGGAAGAAAGAAGGTAACTTTTTCCTGTAAAAAGAGATGGGCAGGGAGTGAAGCTAACATTTACTGTATGAATATATTATTCCAGTGAGGTTCATTATTTTCTGTTTCTGTAGGCAGGGAAAGAAGTTCTGTTTGGTGGGAGGACCAGATAATTGGATATGTTTTCCACCTGCAAAAGGGGTAGGGCAAAAGAAATATAAATTCACTATAAAGTTAATATTAGGCAATTAAAAAAAATTAAGTGATAGACTTGAAGACAGAGAAACAAAGGAGATACTAAAGGAGAACTTATGTTCAGAGAGTTAATTCACAGGAAAAACAAAATTATATGCATGGAAGGTAAGTTCTGCAAAAGGACTGGGTGTTTCTGAGCCTTGTTTCTCTCCAAATATATTCAGAGCTACACACCAGAAGAAGTGTAAACACCAAAAGAAGAGGTACATAAACCACTATGATTTTATTAGAAAGTTCTCTGCTAAAAAAAAGTACAAGTAACTCCAGTATTACAGTGACAACAGGATGTGCCTTTTGATTATGTTATTGTTGTTTCAGGGTACTGGCCTAAGATTTCATATCACAGACTTGGGCCTCTCATGTCACTTACCTGTGAGGGCTGGAAATTCAGGTTCCAGATATCCATGTATTTACAGGTATGCAGGTGGATCTGTGCAAAGCCAGACAGTCATATGCATCATATTGTGAAATCATTGTGGTCTACCCATGTCCAAGAGTTGTGGATTTGTTACAGGATTTCAGAACATATATTTTCAATATTTAAGTGTCACCCAGAGACTGTTCTATGTTTTCTGTTCACCCATCCTGCCCAGTCTTACAGATACACTAATTTATGTCCTGATCCATGCTCTGGGAATTAGTGTCATGGCACTGAATAAGATTGTAAAGAAGTTGGTTTTTTTTTTTTTTTTTAACCTCTGTATGTTCAAGGTACTTATCTTGTTGCATGAATATGGATGATAGTTTCCTATGAATATGGAAAAGACTAGGGAGGGATGGGTCAGTGTTTAACTGCTCTTAACCTTTCCACCAAGCTGACCTTACCAGAATATGATGCATAGGAGGGGTCGGTCATAGCTGATTTTCTGTAGAATGCCATTAGTAATTTTTTGCCACAGATGTTTGCCCTAAAGCCTTGTTTGCCACCTATATAATTATTAGAAGACTCTTATCATTGTATTTGAAATTCTAAGTTGACACTTATGTCATAGTACTATGGCACAGTATTACGTTTAATTTCTCTTTTGTTAGTCTCATTTAATGTACTGAAAAATTATGCTCAAAAGAAGATCCCACACGCTTCCTTTCCTTACCATTACCAGCTCTGTATTCCTCCCCCACCTGTTAGAAACATCAATTAATAAATAAAAAAAGAAGAAAAAGGATATGTATAGGTTTGCGTGCTCAAAATATAAAGTGTGTAAACACCTCATTCTGTGTGTTTTCTGAAGGAAGTAATAAGATGCTGATATTTCCCTGATAGGTAAAACTAATAACCCAGTGGTATTACAGGATGATGATGCCAGATTAATTGTGATTTTGTGCACTATGTCAATCCGAGCAGTTTGGCACAAATTATGTTCACTTGATCCCTGTACAGAGCAAACTGTAATTGAAAGATTATCTTCCTCCTCCACCCTGACAGACTTGCTTGGGTGTTTCCTGCAATGCTCCCTTTTATCCCAGAACTCATGGGTGAGGTTCCTTTGGATGAAGACTCACAGGAAGGTGTTAAATAGCAGATGACTGGGCTTACCTTGGAATGGAAAATTCTGATGCAGCCATGAACAGGTTGTCTGTGGACAGGCTCACACTGTGTAGAACTGGAATAAGAAGATCCTTTGGGCTCTTCAGGTGATGTTTAGGTCTCCATATGGTTGTACTTAAATGTTGTGAAATCTTGAAAATTCATGTCAGCATTCAGTGCCGATGGGGAGGATGGTTTGGGTTGTTTTCCCGTAATACTGTAGTGTTGAAAATATGCAATGTTTCTGGATTTAATTTTTTATTATTTTTATTATTTTCATGGTTTCTAGTGGTGTTTTGGAATGTAATATGAAGTCACAAAGAAGCAGCACTATTCAGCCACTATATAAGGGATGGAAATGAACTTTTTCTTATTAGTTACTTTGTAATTAACTACATCTTTTGGAACAGTTGAAAACTTTCATCCACTTGCTGCAGATTGCTGTTTTGATTATCTGTTCCAATTTAAAGTAGTTTTATTGTGGCAAAAATCCTGGTTTACCACTGCTCTTCATCTGTCATTCTCTAAATACTTAGGTTTTGCAACAAATTTGTCAACCTGTAGATATTTTGCACTCTTTGCAGTAACTGAAAACTGATGTACCGTGAACATAAGCTAGTTTTCCAGAGAAGATGAGTAAGCACAGAAAGTTCTGATTGGTTTATTGGGCCCATGTGGTTAAGGTGTGCCAATTTCTGTAGCCAAGAGCAATGAAAAGGAGTGTTTAGCTGCAGATGTGTGTCTCTCTCTGCTTTCTAGACTAATAGATGAGATTTCCAGTTGTATTAAAGTAGCAGAATTTTACAGAAGTCTAGATTGGAACTGAAATTTGTGGATTTAGATCTACAGCAGGAATTTGTTTGCCTGTAAGCAACTATAAATATAATGGACATAAATTGATACATTTGGTAGCACTGTCTTTGACGTCGAGCCCTCATGTTTAAATAGTTGAGTTTTTGCAGGTTAAACATAAGTATGGTTATATCATATTTGCAGTAGTAGTAAGGTACTTAGCATTGTTATTTTTATTTATGCTGTGCATTTCCAAGATAATTCAATTAGGATAATTTTGTCACTCTGTTAATTACTGTGGATATGTATTGCATAATACAGAATATCTTTTGAGTAAATTAAGTCCACACTGCTGAGACTACTCTCTCCTATTCCACTCAAAGGTTATCAGTTACTGCATGGTATGCAGAGCAGACATATCCACAGTTGCTGTCCTGCAGAGTATATAGTTTAAACATGGAAAACAGGTGAAGAGTAGGGAAAGAGAGACTTTCCCATGATCTAAAATCAGTCAGGGATGATGTGCACAGGCTTCAGGATCTAGGTACTGCTCCATCCACATTTCTGTCCCTTTGGAAGAGCAGTCTAACACAGATTAAGATACTTACTCACACTCGCACAAAAAGGGTTTTTTGGGTTTTTTTAATTATTATTGTAAAGTAAATGTCAGCTATTCCATCTGCCCCTCAAAATAACCATCATTAATTAGCTGATTTATTTTAGACGTTGCAGCAGAGGTGGATTTTTAAGGATAGATTTCAAAGAAGCGAGGACAATTGCCTGACAGCTCAGTTCAGGGAGGGCACTCCATGTGTGAGGGGCAGGGTGGAGCTCTGTGTGAGAGAAGCTGACAAACAGCAGAGAAGATTGTTATTGCTGGTGGATTTGAAGGAAGAGTGTGAGTGTGTGTGTGTATGTGTGTGTGAAAAAGAGAAAGAGAAATGCAATTAGAGACAAGAACAGACAAATAAAAAAGGTGGAGTTTTGAAGAGCCTTGAAGCTGAAGACAAGAAGCATGAACTTGCTGTTTTGAAACCAGAAGGGATTGAAAGGGGGATGAGTGATGTGGTCAGAAACACACAAGGACTTTAACCCTCAAGTGGAAAAAAAAAATAAAATTAATGGTGGGCTATTTCTTGGTAAGCTCAGAAAGCACAAATTGACAGAACAACCTCTGCTTCCAAAACCTTTTAGAAGCAGAACAATTTTTGAGGAAGAAAAGAGAAGAGAGATGGCATCCAAAATAGCACATTAAAAAAAAAAAATCTGAGCAAGGGCATTTGCAGTGCTAAAGCAGAATGTTAATTGAAATCCTACTGTGCCAACAGGAACATTGGAAAGAGACCAGTCAGGATTAGACTAATTAAGATGTCTTTAAAAGAAATGGGGAAAAAAAAAAATCTACTGAAAAACTGAACAGGTTGGATTGTATTAAAGAGGAATTTACCAAATACACAGAGAATGCTTAAAGAATTTATAAAGTGTGTCCATCTTGCAGAACATGAATTGAAGTAGACTGGACTGTTGATACAGTTAAAGAAAAGCTGTCTTCTGAGTATCTTCTAAAACTTATGGTTGGGAATGTGCTCCAGCACATTAGCTCCTTGTCCCCTATATTTTTGAGGAGAAATGCCAATAGCTGCTTTATGGAAGTTGATGGCTTCTGTATAACTCATTGTAGTGGTTCTCTCTGACATGAAATACTTAAGATTCAGCACCCCTCTTCCTTGTCATCACTTGCTCCCATTTGGCTTTGTGTGTCCGACTGTGGAAAGAGGCAAAGGGAGGTTTCTTCTTGGGCTGGAAAATCAAATTTCTTTTTTTTACTAAGGTATGGATATTGTCTAACGTGATCTTGTCACAACTGTGATAGGGAGTAGATGTCCTTCTTTCTGAGCTATCACTACACAGTGCTGTCAGGCAGCACAAAAGTGCTTATGTGTCACTTGAGCATAAAGACAGAGATAGTGTTCAAACTTGCCTTTGCTAGAACCAGAAGGATACACAGATTTTATTCTGAGACCGCTGGTAGAAGCAGTGTTTGCCAGGCAGCTTCCACAACCGGAGCTGATGACCCACATCCAAGCCTTGCACAGCCCTGGGAAGATAACCATTGCTCCTGACGTTACAGAGTGATAATGGCATTTGACAGAAGAAACCATGAATATTTTAATCCTTTAAAAGGAGTAAGGAGTATGTCTAGTGTTGAGTCAAGCTGTTTGAATTATTCAGTGTGAATAAGTGAGCCAATTTATTGGACCTTTTCCTTGTTCACAGATCACTCATAACCTCATCTTTCTTTCCATGGCCAGAGTTGCTTTTCTCAAGTTTTCTGCAAATAGTTTATACAAATGTCAGCCAATGGAACTTGTGATCTCTTTCCTTCAACCATTATTAGCTGTTAGCTTTGCATAATTTTCCAAATTATTGCTTTTCAGTATTTGGATGGTAGGAATTTTGAAGTGGGGGAAAAATGAAATAATGAATCTTGACTAAATATGTAACTGTGCAAATATTGTTCCATACAAAATTTCAAATACATCTAATTGTGCAAAAAGCAGACATTACCTATATAATTATAAGAGCAAATCAGCTCCTAACTGACAAGTGGATTTTAATGGGGTTTGAATTGTGTAATTGCCTCACAGGAACCTTCTCAGGACTGAGGGTCCCATGTTGGCCAGAACCACTTGTTCTTAGCCCTGAAAATGTCTCAGCGACACAAAAAAGCATGGCATCTACACTTAATGTGTTCGGCAATAATTTTGAAACCTGTCTGTGCATTTTATTGGAGCTGGACAATCGCAAATTTGATGAAGAGTGAATATAAATGGTACTAACATGGTTAAATCAAAGAGAACTCTGAGAAGTGTTTCAGAGTCTTGATTTTATACTGTGAAACTGTCTTGAGTTTTGCACTGGTATATTTATTTACTTACCAAAGCCAGAGTCTTTCTACAAAAGTACTCTCAGTAATGATATTCTTGGGAGATCTGCAGCTTGTCTCACATTTGTACATATGTGAAGTTAACCCAAAGAAGTAAGTGAATGTAAAATCTGCATATTGGTTTAGTACCTTTCTTAAAATCTGATATGAAACCACGCACAATAGGAAAGACAGAATCTTTCTAGAAAATAGCACAGAGAGTAAATCCCATTCTAAGCCATTTATCTAAGTAAAATGGAGTGTACAAGGTACTAAACTAGCCTGACAACCTGTATTTAGTGTAATGATTTATTTGCTCTTTGGCAAGCTCTAACCATTTACCATTAACTATTGCAGAGGAAAGGTAAGGTTATTATTACCTCATAAAGTAAATAGTGATACTTAACAAAACAGAACATCTGCCCCACTTATTAAAATATTTTGACAGATTTAAATTGGTTAACATTTAATCTCATTTGTAATTATGGGAAGCAATAGTATGTGTTCTGAAGACACGAAAATAAATATTTTTGTGATTAAGAAACTTGTTGCTCTCCAACAATAATTTTTTTTCTCAGGGTTCTTTTTTTAATCTGAAAATAATGTAGACATTACTTTGGCATTCTTGTAAATACTAAGGCTACTTGGAACTAAGCCTACTAGTTTTAGATAGCTTAAAAACCCAACCCTTATTTGTTTAACTGGCATATTGAAAAGGGAAATATAAAAACTGCTTTCTGTGCTTAGCAAAATAAGTTGATATATGGGGATCTAAGGGGACAGGCCACAGTGTTTTAATGTTTTGAGAATAGAATATGAGTGCTTAACAATCATATATTTAAAGACTACTGGATTTTCAAAGAGAGCCTGAAAATTCTTCTATTCGTATATTTTAAGGGCTGAGGACAAAAACTGAATAGGAACCCAGTAAAAGAAAATCATTAGTTTTCTTCCAGATCTGTTATTTGGTCCAGTCCACTACATGGCCACATGACCACAAGTGGGTTGTCCCAGGATGGGAGGCGGGAGCAGGAAGGCAAGAATAGCCAGACCTTCCCTGTCTGTGATTCTGTTGGTTCACACTTGACTGAAAAGGGTCTGTAAATATGACTTAAGATGGTAAATCCAGAAACTTGAGCTAGGCTGTTCTTTTGTAACTTAGGATAATGTACCTCTCTGGCAAACAACTCACTGCTCTGCACTTTTTCCACCTTTCTTCCCCCAAGCTAAATATTTTTCTTTTCTGTGTAGGGAAGTTTTTAGCAGTCACATTTGTTTTTTTTTTTCCTCTTAATACATTTGCACAATATTCAGCTCAGCAAGGTCTGTTTCTCAGCTGAAGGGTGGAACACAGACCCAAAAAATTTTGGGTATGACTTTCTGGAAGGGGAACTAGTTTGATTTGCACCAGCTTCATCATTACATGTGGCAGAATGTCCGAAATCTCTCTGCTTGTCAACTTTGTTTAATATAGCACTTTTCCTACAATGTGTCAAAAGCATTTTAAAGAACAATAGCTACTGAGTTGAATAATCAATTATAGATAATAATACAGTGCAGCACAGATAGCACAAAGTGTATAATTATAGTATTTGATTTGGTTCTGTTAGAAGTCAGTGGCAATTTAACATTCACATCATCAGGGGAAGCAGGAAGCCCACTGTAGATAAATGTTCAGCATATGCTTAGTTGTGAAGTCTGTCTCAGCTATTCAAATGTTCTGTAAAATTTCAGCTTCAGCTGGATCTTTTTATGTTGAGTCCTGTCTCAAAGATGATTTAGAGCAGTTTAAGGTAATTTTAATTTATCCTTTTTCAATTTAAGTATTGACTTCTTGACCTCTCTGTGGGCTGTACCTATATTTAAAATGTCATCTAAGGTCTGTCACTACAACTTGGAATATATCCAGTGGACATTATCAGTTCTTCTGATAACGAATAAATAAATAAATATTTTTTCTGATAAAGACAAAATATTCCCAAGTAAATTGCAATTTTCACACCATTTCTTGCATTCTTAGAAATTCATGAAAGTGGCTTTTCCTGAGGAGTCCTCCCCACCCTTTTCTTTTAACCTGAAACTTACAACTAATCCTAATATACAAAACTGTAAAATATATGGCTTAGTTGTGACTGGTCATGTGATTTTCATGGCCACTTCAGATGGATAACTGGAGGCCTTTTAATCTGCTTTCTGCTGCAAGGATTTTGGAAAATGTGTTTTTTAAAATTGTGTCTCAGTGAATTGTAGAACACAGAGGCTGAAGATCCACTGTCCCCAAACATTCGAGCTAATAAGTCTTGATTGCATGACTACTCTGAGAAGAGGTCTGGAGACTGTGTATATCTAGATTTAAATGTGTATTCATAGACTTTTTTTCATTATTCTCTCCACACAATTAATGTGTTTTCAGAGTACAATCTGAGAGTCTTTCCCTTCTGCGTGTCTTTTGTGCTGTTCTGGTTTTTCATGTCTATTTTTGTATTCCATGTGTATTTTTGTAGTCTATCTTGATTTAGTTTACATGTCCAACTTCTCTCTGTGACCTTTCCGACAAGATCTTGGGACTGAAAACAGTAGGACCAATCATCATAAAGAGGCTTAGACTCATAAATTGTATATATTCCATCTAATTTGTCTTAATTTCCAGATTAGTCCTCCAAGTCATGATTCCTTTGCCTGAATGAGGTTTTGAGTATTCCTTTGTCTTAGTCTGAAGCTAACTTAGAACCCTAAGAGATAATTTTTTTTAAAATAAAAAACTTTAATCTTTCCATTAATTTCATTTATTCCACATACAGGTTGTGGGGTTTTTTGTAATCTAGGCCTAGCATAAGCACAAAAGTGTATATATTGAGTGCTGTGTTCAGCTCTGTGGCCCCCAGCATAAGAAGAAGGTGGTCCTGTTGGAGTGAGTCCAGAGGAGGGCCATGAAATCAAAAGCATCTCTCCTATGAAGACAGGCTGAGAGAGTTGAAGTTGCTCTGCCAGGAGAAGAAAAGGCTCCAGGGAGACCTTAGTGCACTTGCCAGCACCCAAAGGAGGTCTGCAAGAAAGATGAAAAGGGATTTTTTACAAGACCATCTAATGACAGTACAAGGGGTAATGTCTTTGAACTGAGTCTAGATTCAGGTTAGATTTCAGGAAAAAATTCTTTACTGTGAGGACAGTGACGCACTGGAACAGGTTGCCAGAGAAACTGCAGATGCCCCATCCCTGGAAGGATGGGCCATTCAAGGCCAGGCCGGATGGGGCTCTGAACAACTTGGTCTAGTGGAAGGTGTCTCTGACCATGGCAGGGGATTTGGTACTAGATCTCTAAGCTTCCTTCCAACCTAAATCATCCTATGAATCTATTATGTATTCTGTGAACTACTTAGTTTGTTGCTTTGATTTTGTTTTGTTTTGTATCTCTTCTGTGGGAATTTAAGCTGCTTTCTGTGTGCATGGATTTTGAAACTGCTTTAAACATCTGTCAAAGACACATCTCGTCTGCATAAAGTGTATAGGTGTGCTCTTATAATCAAGTTTTAAGAGAGTGGTGGGTTAAGAACTTATGTTTGGTCAGCCATTTGAGAAGAACAGATTCTGGCCTCTTAGTACAACACATAGAAGTTTGGAGCACTTACTATCTGGATTGTAAACTTCAGATCTAGCCTTACAGATAATAAAAACTTCAAAACATTAACCTTTTAAGTGCTCCTACACTGTAACATAATTTTTCCTCATTTTTTTAAATTTTTTTTTTAGATTTTTTTTTTCCGGCAATGCTTTGGTTTTTACAAGAAAACTAGATGTTCCCACCCTAAGTAATTGCCACCCTTCTTTTACAGCCTTACACTTCCATAAGATGAGCTATTGTGCTAAATAATTAGCACATGCCATTCAGAATACTGTAAGAATTATATGCAACATCAAGCAGGAACTATACAGTGACACAGGACCCTATTTTCCCTGAACTTGCACTAAACAGAAATTAGGTATTAGCAACAGGTGCATTTAAAACAAGTTATTAATTGTTAAGGGGGAAAAAAGAGAGAGAGAACAGTGTCCTATTCAACCATTAAAACAGTAAAGCATTTTAAAGTTTGCCATGATTTGAACCATAACCTCTTTGAAAATATCCTTTGTTCATTTGCATACACAAACATTAATCCTGTGCTTGAACACAAAAATGCATTTACATAAAAACTACATTGTGATTTATAATTTATTAAGTAATTGTGGCTGAGATGTTATTAGAAACAAAGAAAACAACTATATTTAAATGCCATGCTCCAAGGGAATATAATATATAGAAATTTTTTAATAAGGAAGATGAAATATTTTCTTTCTAGCATGTCACTAATTAGTACAGATTTTCTTTTTGATATATTTATTTTTAATGGAATTATGTGTTTAGAGATGAGCTGTACTACAGTATACTGGAGGCCCTGGAGATTATATTCTCTGCTTAAACAATGGGTAAAAGATATTGCAAAATGTAACCTTACATTGCCCAGCTAACTTGCTAGGTCAAATTTATTAGAAGATTTCTGCAAGGTGTACCTTTCTTGTGGATTCCAGTTGAAGATGGGCACTGAGCCATACAGATTGAGGTAATTTTGGCGTTTGGAAACAGAAGTCAATGCGCTGGGGGAAACTAAGGTGATTGGAAAGGTGTCTGATGAAGTCAAGCAGCAGATGAACAGAGAGATTTTACATATCAGTTTCAAGATGATTTGCTTAAGTACCAGTTTTATGGCAATGGAAATACTGGTAGAGTTTTTTACAGAAATTTAACCCTTTTTGTGTGTCCAGATGCTCTAGCCATTCCTGCTTGTACATAGTATAGGACTTGGCTAAGGCAGTTTCAGCTGCATCCTGGAATCTCCAGAACACCCTTGCAGCAGAAATGCACCTCCAAGTTTCCCTTGGCATTCCAAGCACAAGTTTTTACTCTGAGGTGAGGAATGGCTTCAAAATGTCTTGATAAGAAGACCCTAGGCCTTATTTACTTTGAAGTCATTCCTTGTGTTCTTCTCCCTCCTTAGCAGCCTCCAGCCTTAATTTGTATCTAATGCCAGGTTGTTCCATAGACTCCCTCTTGCTCCTCCAGTAGGCTTAGCATTTGTTCAATCTGTATTTGAACTGACTGTATTTGCATTGTCCTGCAGGCTGCGAGGCATATGGTCCATTGAGAACACAGGAGGGAGAGTCCTGGCGCCAGCTTTGTGTTCAGAGTCACTTCAAAGCTTTTCAGTTCTGTAGGCAAAATTTAAAGGGATAAGGAACTGTAGTCCCAGTTGGATTTTCCTTTTGTCGGGAGAAGTAACAGTAAGACAGGGAGGAGAACTCTGGACAATCACGCTTGCTGCTTCTGGAAGGAGGGGAGGACATGTAGGGGGTGCCTGATCTCAGCAGCAGCCTTTTCTCTCCCCCTGCACTACAGACCTTGACTTTTACACATTTTGAGCTGGTCCTCAGAGCTAACTGGTGAGGATTTCAGGGGTCTGGTTAAAGAAAAAAAAAAGCCATCACAAGTCACCATCAGTATCCTTTGTGGTCATAACTGTTTCTGGCAGTAAAGACAAGCTTGACCACGGGGTTGAGATGGTCTTTAGATGTTTTTTTGATCAAAATATTTAGGGAGCAGCTGAATTCTGGAGAGGGTCTTGTTGAGAATATGCTAAATGCAGTTACTCTAACAGCTTAGTAAGTGACCAAGAGTGGAAAAATTTCCGCAGTGGAACCATAAGTTTCAGCAGTGACCAAAGAAAGCTCCTGCCCTGAATGATTCACTGTGTGAAGCAGATGGCAAATAGAGAAAATTTCAACCCAAACGACTAAAGTTTGGCAAGATTTATGACCAGCTTTGTATGACGTCTTACCTTAAATCGTGTTTCACCTCTGGTTGTGGCTAAAGGTGGTCTCTGAACTCAGTACTTTATGCATGTCACAGGCTGTGAAGCAGGGTATGATTTGCATCCTCAGCGGCAAACTGAGGGTGCCTAAGTTCTGTGGTGGATCAAACACATTATTCTTTAAATTATCCTGCTGAACTATTAAGATAGAAATGACATTTCAATAGTCCTATGTGCTTGGTGAAGTGAATATTACTTTATAATTTTCTTTTGATAACACTTTTCTAGGCCTTCCAGAAAGCTGAAATTTGTTTGATTATTAAAAGTTCATTTTGGGCATATGTTCTGTATAAATTTCTTTGGGGGCTGGGAGGAAACTGCATAGAAGGCAGATGAAACTGTATTATAATTTGTGGTTTGCTGCTCTTACAACATCTCAAGCCCATGAAATTTCAGATGGATTTATTGATACTTTGAAAAATATGTAAAAATAAATAATCAACTGTCACTCTCCATATATGTGCTCTGTTTTCTTTAACATTCTTATGTCAGATTCTATAAACTCCAGCAAGACATTCTGTATGCTATGTACAGCTTGGCAGCTCTAATGACACACATTAAGACTTTTGGCAAAAAATGTTTGGAAGGCCGTGATATAACAAATCCTTTGGATTTTTTTGAATAAAGTAGTTCAAGGTGGCAAATTCCATGGAAAACGTTTTCCAGAAGGCTGGGCAAGCAGCTGCAGGCCATCCTATTCCTGCTCTATATAAAACTCCATAGTGAAAACATCTTTCAGTAGTAAGGAAGTTAATAAAGTAAATCAATTTACTCTGTCTACATATACAGTTATAGTCTTTCATAGAAGTATTTTTAATAAATTTTTACTATGGAATTACTCTTTCCTGGTTTTATTTTCCTTCCCTATTCTTTGTCTTTAAGAACCCAAAGGACAGTGTAATTTATCTCTATAACAGAAAACTGGGATTCTGACCATGGTTATTCTTGTGTGAAATTTCATAAATGACAGAAAACTCTTCTGGACCATTGGTTGTGTGCTTGAGCCCTCAGTGGACTTGTTAGTCACATAATAATAAGGAAAATAAGGGAGAAGCCAGGTATATTAAAAAAGATCAGATTTATGGATGACTCTTAGCTATGCTCTTTCTTGTTCATAGGTTATGTGTGGAGCTATGCTGAAGGTCAATAGTCTGAAAATCTGGGTGAAAATTTTGCAGTTAGAAGATCAGTTTTGCTCACATACGTGTTTACAAATTCCTTTTAAAGTCACAATAGACAATCCCATAGTGAAATCTATCATTAATTTTGCATTAATACTAACTGTGTTTAGTGTCTGGGAAAAAATATGTGAGTAAGCGTAACTTCTAGAAAAATCTATGTATTGTTTGTGACAGCTGAAAGCATAAAAGTACTTTTAAATATGTTAACTGCAGCAGTAGTTCCTGATGCTGTAATATTACATTCATAATTAAAAGTAAAAATAACTACATAAAATTTTTAAATTGAAGTTTAAAGTTATGAAAAAAATTGTTATTTAAGAGGTTGTCTATAATACAGCTGCCTGGCCTGATATTAAAATAATTATTTTTATACTCCCAATGTTCCTTGTCTCAAATGAAGGTGCTGGTGGTCTTCAGCACCTGAACATGGCTGAGCAGGCTGAAGAAATCCTCCATGTCTTTGCCATAGTTGTCACAACGGAAGTTACCACTACTTTAGTCCATTGCATAATTTTTTTTTTGCTTATTCCTCCCTAACTTACATTAGCCAAAATCAGCTGTGTTTGAAAAGTCCTACTCTCTATCATTTTGACATGAGAGGATTTAGAGGGCAGCTACATGTGCAGTTATGTTGGCAAATCTGAGGGAGTGCTAATCTCTCCTTATCTCAGCTGCACTGTGATGCAGCCATAACTGTAAAATTGCTGGGCTAAATAGTATTGCCAAGTCCGAGCACTGGCAAAAATCAGGAGTTTGACTGAAAGTTCATGAGATTTAAAAAAGCAATACATTTGAATTTCTTTTCATTTGACTTGTGTTTTTTTTGAAAAGGCAGAGTAAAAATTTCTAAACTTTCTTTAACAATTCTGAGTGCTAGTAATTATTTGTTTTAAGATGAGGTGCAATAGTTAATTATTTGATTCCAGCAGCTATGTGTCAAACAAAAATGTTACTGAAGTCTGAGAGCTGATATTAAATAAACCAAGTGTGCAGCATAGAGGGACAAAGCATTCAACATGAAATTTGGATGTTGCTCTGTCCTGTTAAAAGATCTAGAATGATCTTATGAGCTCTCAACATTGGCATTTCTTTGGGAAGAAGGTCTTTCCACGGGAGTCATCACAGAATGAGGACTTCTGAGGACGCCTTTGCAAGCCAGATGGTACCAAGGACAGAAAGAGCCCAGTGAGGGAAACGTTGGAGTATGTGGTGTGAAGACAGTTTAGCAGATTATAGTACAGCCTCAAGCTGCTAAAGTGGTGAATCTAAGGTGATCTAGGTTAGACTGTGTTACAGAAGCAACACACTTTAAGTTACCCAGAGTCCTTCTGGCCTTTGATTTCCTCAGTCTCTGTGTTCACCCAGCAGAGTTTTTGTGTACTACTTTATCAGAATAAAAAAACCCCAAAAACTATTAGAGAAGATGAGACCAAAAGAGAGCTGTCCCGAAATACTTGAGCTCTTGGTTGTTCAGTTCTCTTTTTTTGTTTTGTTTTGTTTTTTAAGGCTAGAATGCCTTTACATATCTATATACAATTATACTCATGTTCTGAGGGATGTGTATGACATAGGTCACCCTGAAGGAGGTATTTTCCTCTGGAAATTTCACTCCTTCAGAGAAAGGAAAAAAGCATGGATTGAGGCAGGAAACAGGTAGTTAAAGGCAACAGTGAAACACGTTGTGCTAAAATTGTGATTCTTCTCAGAGCTTCATCAAAACCCATTCTCAGATTATGTACTGCAGTCAAACTGCATCTCACAGAAATATGTTTGGCTTTGTTTCTTAACTGCCCTATTCTGATGCACGAAGAGCATTCTCAGTTGGGGCTGGCAGTCAAAACTAAAGGAAGTCTTCCTAACCAGGAGCTTCTTAATATCTCTTCTCAAAGGTCAGAGTAGCTTTTGTGGGAATATGATGTTTGAGGAATGAGAATCAATTTAATTTTGATATGTTTGTAAAGAACAAGTGCAATTGCAGGCCAGTGTAGATACACCACAGATAACCTACTTGGATCCTTTGTTAGTGGCTTGCAGCTGCAAAGCCATACTTTTGGCATAGTATGAAGGGAGGACCTAAACAAGATGGGTCAAATTTTAGAAGAATGTATTCATGAAAGTACCTGAAGTTCAAATGTGTAGGCCTCAGACAAAATTAAGCTAGGAAAAAATATTACAACTTTGGCATTTTCAAGAGATTTAGTGACTGCTGTGTTACTGGGGATACATGTAGGAAGTATTTTTCTCTATGATTATAAGAATTCCATTTGGCAAAAATTTTATCCGCAATGTGGACATTGAATATAAAGGTTCATGCGTCTAAGTATGGGTGAGTTCTTTAATTTCTACACAGTGCAGTTTATAACAACCATATTTAAATTATTACCTTGGAATATGAGCTGCATGAATACAAAAGTAAGAGTTACAGGTTAGATGTACATTTGTGCCTGGAAAATACAGAACAACTGGTGTTACAATTGCGAGAGGGATATTCCCAGCTATGGATGCTCCTGAAACCAATGACCAGTGTCTCAATTCAGACTTCCTTTTTACTTCTTACCTAGGCAGATTACTTCTTTTTTTACTTTGGCTGGTAGGTTTGGTAGTGAGAGAGACCAAGCCAAGGTGGGACAGTAATGACCACATACATTTGCAATGCAGACAAGTAAAAATGAACTGAGCAAAGAGACAATACCTGCTGCTTTTCTAAGACTTGTCAAGTTATCATTAAGCTTGTAATGACCGCATAAATTGTAATACTTGAAAGTGGTGTCCTTGATCAGCAGCCTCTTTTAAAGAGCTGTTTAGGAAAAGGAACAATTCTGAATAACATGAACCATATTGTTTTGGTAGTTAACAAAAATTCTGTGTTTATGTCACAAAAATTGAAAGAAGTCTGATATTTTATAGATGATTTATTTTATAATTAATGAAAATTTTAGTTCCATATTTAAATATTATGTGTTGAACAGCTGAAAGTAAATCCTTATGGAACAACATTTCTCCTCAAGCTGGAACTTTGTAGTGGGAGAGGCAAATTTTACACTGTAATTGTAAACCTCTGAAAGTGGGGTTTGTAAGGGAAATGCTGACAGACTCCTTACTATCATGTCACTAACAGAAACTATATAATACATGCATTTAATTGGACAGTTAATAAATATTGCTCTTTTTTCAAGAAATTCTGAAAGTCATACACATAGTGAAGTGACTTTGAACAAGAAAAGATATAGAGGATGAATAGGGTGAATATTATCCACTGAAAATACAGAGAAGGAAGAGAGAAGACTATTAATAATTCTGTTTGTGTATGGAATATGTAGCATGATACACAGAATGAATGCAATAATAAATATATATTTAGAGATACACATTCTTTCCTCTAAAGTCTCAGTCAATACAAAACAAGATGGTTGGTGCATTTGATAATAAGTTCATGGTTGAAGTTAATTGTGTTGTATTTATAGCCCATAGAGGTGGTTCTCATTTTAGATCAGGACTTGCCTTGGCAATTTACTAATAACCACAGGTTCCAAGAGGCTAAATTGAGAGAAATAAAGAAGAAATCAAATCAAAACATGCAGGGATTCCACATAAAACTCATTGAATGGAACAGACAAACTCCTCAAGATAGAAGAGAGGGACACACATGTAGAAGGGAGAGATTTTACTGCTTTAAGCTATTTTTACTTTATCCTTTTCGACTTCAGATAACTGTATTCTGGGCATTCTGAATTTGAATTGATATATCTATTACATGTTATTAGATCCCCATCCACAATCCATTTGAACTTCAGGTGAGACAGAGAAATTGTAAACAAACATAATTCTTCTTTGCAAAGAAACAGATTTCAGTTTTGGAATTAGTTGGTAGCTGGAAGTTAGATGCAATCTCTTGAACTTGGAATATGTCTTTTTTCTACATCCTGTTTTAAATTTGGTAATTTCCCCAAATATATTAAAATGGATCTCAGAAAGACAAATGCCCCTGCTTGCAGAATTGACTCTGCCCTGGGCTTCTGCTTTGATTGCCTATCACAATATGTTTCTTGCTCTGCTCTGAAGAAATACAATGGATATTGCCCGACTGGCAGAATTCCAGTAGCTGCATATGTGCTGGGCAGCCTTCTTCTGTCATGCAGAGTACAGTTTTGCTTGTGGTCTGTAGGGAAATATTGCAATAAACTGATACAGTCTCATGGCTGAATTCCTATTGTGTTACTTGTTTTATTGTGGCAAAATGCCAGTTTACTTGAGTGGGAATTATGCCTGAGTGGGAACCGAGTCTAAGGACTTTCAGGTTTTTTGTTTAGAGAGTAGAACAAGGTATTAAACCACAGAGATACACTTTGCTGTTCATTAAGGGAAGCTTTTTTGTTTTATTTTTGTCACTGAAATTTCTTCACTATACTAAAGGGAATGAAAGTAAATGAAATGAAAGTAATTTTTTCATTGTTAGTGATAATTTCCATGAATTACAATGGAAAGAAAGATCTCCCAGAGAATGAAAAAATGCCCAAGCCCTGAATTTGAGAAAATTCACTGACAATATTGATATTGTCTTGAATAAACTTTCCTTTCCTTGAGCATTCCCAATTTTAAATTTATCTCTGTGAGGAAACTTACATATCTAAGTTACATGCTGTTTAATTCTATTTTATGCAAGCATAGCATGCTTTAGACTTTTTAATTTAAATATTTCAAAGAACCAATTTATGGCAGAGGTGTTACTTTCCTTCTTAAGTACATATTATGCATTTTTTATTACAATTTTGCTACAGCCAAATGTCTTAAAAGCCTGATTCACAAACCACTTCACTGCTCTTCAAGTATGAAAAACAAAGAGTATACACTTAGTATAACGTGACTTACCTTTTGAAATGTTGTAAAGCCTTAGAAAATAGAGTAATTTAGACCTGGCTCTTATTTTTAGGTTTCAGAGTATTTTGTCATTTAGTTTGTTTGGTTTGATGATTATCATTTGATGTAGCTGCAGTTATCTAAAAATGCTGTCTCCATGACAGCCTTGTAAATGAACATTTTGACTCATATGCATTCTCTTTCTCCTAAAAATAAATCTTATTCACAGAAAAATCTTGCAAGGGAAAATATGTACAATTTCTTTTACTGTGGGAATATCATGTGTCTTATCCAATGGTTACTGTTGAGTAAAAGTGATTCTGACACTGTGCATTTCCATGTGATTCAAGGAGAAAATTGATCCATTAAGTAATGACCCTCAAAACTGATGCACCTTAGGAAATAAAAATGTTTTTGTAGAAGAACTGTGAAGGTTCAGAAGAACATCACAAACTTAGCTGATAACTGAAAGAGAGTGATTTGCTATTCGTGACAGCTCTCCTGGAAAAAAAATTGGTCATGCTGAATGAGTATGGCTCAAATCCTGAACTTCATAAGCAGCTCTTGAGTAGATTTGTTACCTGGGATGCCAGGCTGAGTATTTATAAATCTCTCTGGTCCAATATCCTCTCTCTATCTGGCAGCAGCTGCATCGATGGAGGTTATAAGGAACTCCAGGACAGCAGTGTAATCCAAAATTTGTCTGGCCTTGGGTAGACAGAGACACAAATTTTATGCTTAGAGAGCAGGAAACCTAACTTGAACTTTGCCTTCAGGACAAGCTAAACTAGTCCTGTGCTTGTCTCTGCCAACATGTATAATCTGCTAATTGGCCCACGTTAACTGAGGCATACTAACATTGTGCTTTGGACAAGGCCTTCCAGTTGATTCATATCCAGCAGTCTGATGAAGTATACTGATTGTTTTAATTGGATTATGAATATTTTATCTGATGTTAAGTACATTTCTATACATGTACATTTATAATTCACTTATTTTAGTCCTGGCAAACTCTTGTTTTCAGGGTAATGAGTTGAGGTTTTTTTCTGTCATGTATTTGCAGTTATCAGTTTAATTTTTTTTTGTTTAATTGCATTGATCTTTCTTTTGCTTCTGTGCTGTGAGAGAGGAATTTGAATCTGTAAAGTTATAATGGAAGAGACTGCATTCTACCATATACATGCCTGTGTTGTAATTACTCACTATGTCCAAGCCCAGGTTATTTGCATTTTCTTACTATATTCACTGGTTCATGTTCAGAGAAACAGTATTTTAAATGGATTGTTCCTAAATCTTTACACTGTGTAATATAAATGGTGAACATATAATATTAACCAAATATTATTAATTGCAATATATTCATTTATCAGGTCTAAAAATGATTCAAAAATGTATGCCAACAAAACTACAATCATTAAGTAGGCCAATCTCAGCTGGTAAAAACTGAGAGAGGTTAAGGCATATTCCAAAAGTGTTAGTAGAAGAGAGAGAAACTTATGGGAAAAAACTCAGGTATATGCTTTCATGAAAATTTTGTGCCACAATCAGAGACAAGATTTTAACCACAAAGGAAGATTTTGAGTGTGCCCGTGGAGTTTTCTTATGATTGAGTGTGCTTATGGAGTCCTTTAAGAACATGTGAAGGAAAATGAGACAGACTTTTCTTATTTCAGTAGACTACTGAAGTTACTACATGTGACTTTAGCTACCAGAGAATTTAAATAATTAGCTGCAAGCAGTCTCTTGTCCATATGAAAAGAAGCACAAATAAAATTATAAATAAAAATCTTAATGGCATGCCAATAGTGAAAGAACAGTGATTGAGGTGGCTCTGACAGAAATCACAGACAAAGAGAAAGCTCAGAAACCATCTGGAGTTTCAAAATTGACACTCAATAGTTTGATAGTCAAAAATCAGAAAACTTGATCCATTCTGGGGTCTTATCTGAAACTCTTAATTGTTTAAATTATGTGGATTAGTGTTTTCTGAATTTAAATTTCACTGATTGTAAAAGATTGTAATACCATTATCATTCATCTGTATTTTGTATCTAAAGTGAAATGACGGTGAGAAACGTAGAAAGAAAGTAAGCAACTAGGAGGAAGTAGTGGCAAGAGGACAAATGGGCAAATGTAAAGTAGTTCCGAACTTTAAAATGATGAGATTCTAGGACTGCCTTCAAAAGGGCCAAAAAAAAATTCGGGAAAAAAACCCCAGAGAAATTTAATTCCTATGAGAAAAATATTTATAGGGGATGAATAGGGAAATTTGTGCTTTAGGCTGACTCAGAGTTACAGTTTTAGTTAACGTGGTCTGTTCATCTCTTCTCTTAAAATGTGTGTATAATCACCTTGAGAGCTGTTTATCTAAGCTCCAAGATGGTGCTTTGCTTAGTTAGCATGGTTCATTTTTTAAAGCCCTGTATCTAGAAAGATTTTTAATATCGAAAATACTTTTTGTTTTTCCCTGCAAATTAACAAATCATTTTTGTGCTGTGTTTTGACAAAGCAGTCTTGCTTACTGACTTTAAAATAATTTTTTAATATACTGGAAGGCTTTCATCATGCTTCTTCTTTATTTTTCTCTATTCTAAACATGTTCAGTCCTTTCAGAGTTTCTTTACAGCACTTGTTTTCTAAGGTACTTGCTTGTTCTGACATTTCTGCAGATTTGGTTTATGTCTTGGTTAAATAAAGTGTCCTAAACATACACAATTTATGTTGAGGACGTTCCATTTTTAGTCGAGGAGAAAACTGTCTCTCCTTGTTGAGATACTCCTACTAAAAATTCCAGGATGATATTGACATTTGTTGCAGTACCAGCACTGGTTCATTCTCAGTCTGAGATCTACTATAATCCCCTAACCACTGCATGCAGCACTAGCATGGCCAATTATTGCTCACTGCAGATTTCTGGACATTATTTTTTCTATCCCTGTATGAAGCAGCTTGTACTCTTTCTGGTTTTGGATCATTATTCTAATTTACTGATGTTGGTTTGAATTTTAAGCTTCTTCTTGCTGTTCCTCACAGATTTTATAAATTTATTCTTTACTGTGTCATCCAAGCTGTCAATAAAAACTTTAAATATTGTTGGATCAGGAAAAGGCTTCTTAGGGACAATATCCCAAGTATTGAATTGATAGGTTTTTTTTTATCAGTTGTTTTCTTTTCTGTAGTCATTTATTTTGATCATATTTCTATTGGATTAGTCACACATTCTCCAAGTTTTCTGGATTCTTCTTTTTTGAATTCCATTCTTCCAGTAATTTCCAGTACTTTCTGGTTTTCCCTTGTTTTTCAAATGATTGTCATTTCACAGTAACTTTCAAATTATTTTGCACATTCAGAACTAATCAGAATTAAATTTGAAAGAACTTTCTCCTTAGTTACTGCCTCCATCTAAACCCAAAGGTTTGGTGCTGTGTCGCCTCCCATGGGGGTTGCCCTGAAGCGATCCGGGGTCGATGGCTGTCCTGGAATCCTTTCCAAGACGCCTTTGCGACTTCTCCGGAGCAGGGAGGGCAACCCTTTTGAGGCGAGGGATGGTTTCTTAGAGTACAGCCGTTTGGCTGTATTAGTGATTTCAGCTCAGAGTGATTCAGTGAGTGATTTCAGCTCATAAGAGACATCCCAGGCAGGCCGGGGGACGAAGGGACGAGGGAGTCTGGCGCGGTATATTCCACAGGCACGCTTTATTGAGCCATCCCTGTGAAGGGGACCGGCGGCCAAGTTCTCCGTGGCAAACCGGGGTCCCTTCTGGGAATTTATGGGGAAAGCAGGGGGTGGGGGGGATGCCAGGTGGCCAACAGGATAACAGTGATTACCATAAAACAGAGCAATGCATGTTGGGTCTACCTCTTCTCACCGTAAGTGAGAGGAGAGTCCTTATCTGAGGAGACTGTAGCCCTCTGGCATTTCTCCTGCAAGGGAGCGCAGGGGGCTCCTGCATTGGAAGCTGGCAGCCCTCCTCAGTGCTGTATTCCCAGGAAATGTTGCACGGCTTTTGTCCTGCAGCATTGTTAATCCAATAAATTATTTCCATTTTTTTCTGGGACTTCTCCCTTCTCCTCTTTACTAAATGTTAAAAAAAGTTTGATCTTCCTATTCAAGTTTTAGTGGTCAAAATTAATAAAATTTGGCTTCTTTGCTCTGTTGTTTAATTGATTAATCAGTTTTCTGCATTATCAGTCTATCAACCCTCACCAAACCTAAATTATCTTCATAATTTCTCCCACTCCCTGTCTAAATGATTGGTGTGGCTGCCCATGTTGTACATAAAAAAACAATGAGAAGACAGCTGTAGTACTTTGTTCCTTTTTAACATGCCATCCTTCCCATGTGAGGGAAAATCTCACCTATTCCCTATCATCGCTACATTTGCCATTTACTGTTTTAAAAGTAAAGGCAGGTGGGAAGAACCCTGGAAAAGGATCTTGAGAAGCATATGTGTTTGCTTCTGAAGGGCAGGTGCAGGCAAATGAAATAATGCTCCAGAAATACTTACTAACAGACAGTGTGGCTTTAGAGCTGCAAGACACTGGGTCACTTTCTTGCTGTTGAGGCACTGGTCTTCTTTAGGGTGGCATAGCTGACAGACTCCACAATGTAGTCTTAAAAAGCATAATTAGAGATTAGAATGAGCAAAGATGATGTAAATTGAGCCCTGGTTTTGGGTGATATTAAAGACACATTTTAAAATCATTGTAGTATCATATTGAAGTAGTAAGATGAAAAGAATATTGAAAAGATTGTACCAACTAAAATTGCTGAATCTGGGCTTCAAAAGACAAATTTCCCTGAAAGTAATCCAACCTTAGACACTTGGGAGCAAAAAAAAAGAAAAGAAAACCACTCCAAATCCCCAAATGCAACCTCACCTCCAGAACTATCCAATCTGTTTCCTTTGAAGGGTTTGCAAGCAGACAAGCATTATTTTTGTGCTTGAACAACTGCAAGCAAAGAGAGTTTTAAACACACTGAACAAAAGTGGACTCAAAAAGATTATTTTTTATTTTCTCTTGCCATACAAGAGAAAAAAAAGAAAGAAAAAAAAAGGCAAGCAAGGAAAAACCTGACTGAATACATTTTACTTTACCATACATTGCTGTATCTTTTTCAAATCTTTAAATTGATGGTTACCTAAGTAGTCTGTAAGTGCAATATTTTGTTGTAACTGTTTTAACAGGTATATGGAACATTTACTTACTATTAAGAAACTATTGCTTAAGTGGTTCTCTTATTAAAAATAAATGCAAGTTTTTCAGTCGTTTAGATATCAGTTGCCTTCACAGAACAAGTGCATCTTCTTGCTCTCATCACCACTGTTGTTTAGTAACAATGTTACTTTTAAACAAGCTGGAAAAAAGAATTCCCTAAACTTCTTCCTATTAAAGAATAGTGTTAATTTGTTTGTGTATATAGAAGAAGGTTATATGGCCCATTGGCTTTATATAGATTGAAATGCTAAGCAGGGCTAAGTAGAAACATCAGTAGGGAATAGAGGGTAAGTGCTCATCAGTTTTATGTTCTCTTTCCTATTTACTGCTTACCCCTTACAGTGTTTTACAACTAGATACACAAAGTTTTCTTGGGTGCTTCATAAATAAAAATGTATTTTTGTGTTTTTTCTGGCTAGCCTGCTAGGTCAGTTGTGAAGTAAATAACACCTACAAATAGAATCCTTATGGGCAAAAAAAGGAAAGGTATTTGCTAAGAGAAATCACCTGAGAGCATCCAGGCTAAGCAAGGGTAACACTATTCAAAATGTTTTTTGAGCCTGAGAGCAAGCCCTTTCAATGGAAAAGGATTGTAGAGATTTGTAATGGAGGTATCTGAGGATGTTTGCCAAGTGTGTCAGTTTCACCAGAGGAAAATGATGCCAAAATTAAGGGTACAACCAAGGGACACCAACTATCTCTTGCTTTAATGTAGATCAAGAGGTCTGATTTACTGAAAAACACAAAACAAAAAAATGAAAGGGTGGTGATGTTGTCACTGTCTGAAGGAGTTAAGTAGTTACTGCATTAATGACTAATTGATTGCTCACAGAGTAGCGTATCAAGGAAACCCCAAAAAACAACCACCCAAACAAACCCCTTTTCTTTTGCAGTTGGGATAGTTTGGAGTACACAAGTGATGGGTTACCAGGACTCAGCTGGTGGATGGCAATATTTGGAACCATGATAACAGCCTGTATGCTTTCACACAAGTTACCACTAGATTTATTTCTTCTTTACTTGAGCATAAAATCAGAATTAAGCTTTCTTATCCATACTTGAAAGACACTAATGATAGTCTAGGGACTGATTATAGTTCAGATTAAGATTTTCTACCACCTTCAGAAAGATAATGAAGCTTTCAGCTGAATATAAATATAACTCATCCAATGTGGAGTATGGTTATCTGAATACAGGACTTTGTCTATTGGCTGTATCCTACTAAATAAATTTTGCAAGACATTCTCAGACTTCTAACTGAGACGTTTTATGCAATATGTGGAGTCTGAGGTTGGAATTTTTCCTGTTATTGTCCACTGCATAAAATAAAAAATAAAATTATAATTAAAGAATAACTGCCTTTAAAAAATACTTTTATATGATGTTTAAAAATTAGGCCTAGTTCTGGTCTCAGTGAATGTCAGGGATGAAGTTATAAAGGCAAATTAACATGGATCCTAAATTTTTTTATCCTTTTAAAATACAAAGCCATCCTCTGAAATCCTACTTATCTTGACATCAGAAAAAAAAAAAAAAAAGTCTTCTAATGTTGGTTGGTGAGATTTGGGGAGGATGCAGCAATCCTAGCTACCCTAGGTTCGCAGACAGATTTTTTCATTCTGCAGTCAGTCCCCCAAGAAGAAAGGTTTCATTCAAGCTAATCCTAGGAAGCTTTCTCACAAAGAGGTGGCATTGGAAGTCGTGAAGGATCTGACACATAATAGCTGTTTGCTGTCTCTAAAATGAAAGATACAACTGAGTTCAACCAATACTTGGCTTTTCCCTGCAATCACTAGAGAGCGATTGTGGGGTATACACACAGCTGGTACTAATGGCAGATTCCTCTCTCAGTGCTCTGCTGGGAATCCAGCATAGATGAATCCCCTGGAATTATGTGGTTTGCTGGTACAGCGTTTTCCTTGCATCTAAGGAAACACTTCCTAAATATGCAAGGACAGATTGAGGGGTGCTGTAATTTAAAAGAAGTCATGATCAAAGAGGAAGCACTGGCACATGGAAGTAACTTTCCTAAAATTAGTCATCTTATTTTAATCTCTGCTTGTAATTTTTTTTCCTCCTTCTGTCTCTGTCCCTGCAGTAAGACTTCCATCCTTCTTGGAATTCCCCAGAGCTAAGTTCAGAAATCAGTCACTGCCTCCCCTAACATTTCCTGAATATTTTTCTTCTATTCCTAACTTGAGGCTGCTGTTGTAGTTTTGGGCCATAACTCCCACCGGAGTATTAAGGTGTACAAAGATGAAGAATCAACACAAGAGGTAATTGATGTTCTTAATAAACTCCTAGTCTCCTTACTATTAGTGAGAAATTATTTTTTTAATTATTTTACTGTATGTCAAATGTATAACATGTCGTACCTTGGTGTATAATTGTTGTTTAATTGGTGTTTTATTCCTTGCATTGAAAATTATGTCAGGAATAAAATGCCAATATTTCTCTCATAATTGACAGCTCATTTCTGTCAAATATTAAGGAGGATTAAAACATCAATTTAATGATGATAGTGTGACATTTTAGATATTTGACCCAAGCTTCAAATGATAGAACAACTTGTGGGTGGAGGAACTCTTATAGAAATGATGTTAATTAGTTGCAATATTTATATGAGAAGAGGAATAAAAGAGAGAAGGGGAACTTGCCCTGTCAAAATGTTTGCAATTTAATATCAGTGTTTGGCAATTATTAAAAAGGCACAGACACAGAAAAGTTTGCACCAGTGGAAATGTGATCAGTGTAGCAGTTGGTACCTGGAAATTGTTGGCTTTTGTCCACCAATCCTGTATTTTTTGAATCCTCTGCTCTTTCAAGTGACCAAGTTTGCAACTTTTAACCCCTACTGCCTTCTCAGATGGAGAAGGTTATGATAGGTGAAACAAAACACATCCTCACATGTCTGCAGAAGGGATTTCATTATCTACTTCCATGCAAATTGCTCATGGATATGCAGCGTACCACCATTTGGGTAGCTGAACCTTGCTGTCCAGGAAGGTAAACATCTATAAATCATAATGCATATCAATTTATCTCTGAAAATGTTTGACTAGGAATTTTTGCTTTTTAAATGTCTGAAGGTAACTGGTGCAGCTTTCCTGATTAGTTTCAATGTTTGCCCAGTGTGAAGGTAGATAAAAGATGAAACGTGGGTGATGAGAAAAGGTCATAGTAGACTTCTCACAGAAGATAGAGAAGATCTCTGTTGGACACTTCTGATGGGTCTGTCCAGCTGTCTGAGAATTACAGCCAAAATACAGCTGCTGCTCTCCAAGCAAAGTCCAGATGTAATAGAAAGCTGGAGCTGATGCACTGATTTCCATTTGCTGTATTCAGAAAACCTGGTGAAATGGCAAAAGACTGGAATTTCAGCCCTGTGTTACAAGAGCATCTCAGTTGCCTTTCCTCACTCAAACTACTTGAATTCCAGATATTTTGCAAGTGCCAGCTAGTGATATTCTAGTGCCCTCTGTAATATTCATGTTTTACCTGCCTCTTATATGTGAACTCTTCCTCACTGCCTAGGTCTTATATTCTCCTGCTTCCTTTACTTCTACCAGAGTGCCATAATCACCTCTGTTCCATTCCCTAGATGGTCTCTGCATGTTTCAATCTCACTAGATTCATCCTTGGACATTACAACCTGTCTTAAAGACGTGGGGTTTTGTGCTACATACACTGAAGCCAAATGACCTAAGTATCAATTGCCTATTGTTGTTCCATCTCTTCAGCTTCTGCAGTGGACTGCTGTTGGATGAGGAGAAGTGAAAAAAGAGGACCACTGCTGACAGTATTAGAAATCATTCTTTCACAGGTAGCATTTTAAACTAGCAGTCAATAATGAACGGTGAAGGTAAGATGAATTCTCTGTCCCATGCTTGCGTCTCATATCTAGTGAGGCAAACTGTCCTTGCTCATCCAAGAAGCCATACAGATTTGAACAGAAAGCACAGCTGTGTGGAGCCTCATTTTCCCTTAGCATCTGATACTCCAACAGCCTGATCCAGAGGTCACTGGAAACATTAGGAGCCTTTCTGTTGACACAAATTTTTTCTGGTTTAGATGAACATGAATAAACAAAATATAAAGGGCATTCAAAATTCTCATTTGGTAATTCTTGTTGATACAACCAATCTGATTGCCTATCTGAACCTGAGTTGTAAACAAATGCAGATAATAGGTGCATATTATTTTGAGTAAACCTCAAATGCTCCAGTTACTTACAAACTGAATCCTTATTTGCAGGCCAGCACTGAATTACATCTGTTTCAAGAATATGTTCCACAGAGTTCAGTCTCACTGCAAGCAGTTTTTCTGTTACCTAAAACCCAGACTGTAAAGGTTTTGAGGTCCAAACAAGAAATTGCATGATTGCATGTGTTCCCCAAAGGCAGGTGGCCAGACTAGCTCATTGCAGAGATGCTGCAAGTCTCATACTCTTTAAGAATCACTCTGCTGTATTGCAAATGACACCTTTGTAAAAGACTTATAATTTTTCCCTGCATAGAACTTACATTCTGAAGAAAGCTTGTCAAAACATAATTGTAATTATGTAGCACAATATTTTGTAGATTTAAAGATGTTTTAAAACTTATTATATTTCTGAAGCTTCCAGATTGGAAACTACAGAAATGTGTAACTACATTGCTTTTGTCTTTTTAGTTCTCACGACAATTGTTTAACCCGTTTTGTTTCACACCTGTACTAATCCTCTGATTCTCCTCGTAGTACTACTTCTCAATGAACTCTCATCTTTTAGTAAAGTCTTGCATTATAGATACAACCTTGTGAACTCCACTAATAATGCATAGACTAAATCATCCCAGAGTTTAAAGACTGATAGTTACATATCTTGCCTTTTCTGTATGTACACTGAAAAACAAGTGTCTCGATAATAGGAGGCAAAAATAACTAAAAAGAAGAGAGACATATCTCTAGTCTAAACAAAACAGTGCATTTTTAATTGAAATAACACTCAGTAGAACTGAACATCAAAACATTTAACTTTTTCAAAGTTTTCAGCATTAAAGAATTAAGATGAAACACAATTAGGAAACAGAAAACTGCAACATTGTAGAGGATGGTCACTTTTTGTATGTCATGTGGCTTTAAAAACAAGTCAGATAAATGATGATGCCATTAAAACTGAACTAATTAAAGAAAGCTTCTTTTAAGAACTCATTAACTGCAACCTCATTTGCATAATGATGCATATTAATTAAGTTTTAATGAATCTGAATTTGCACCAAGCCTATTCATGTTGGCTTTGAAACAAATTGAACAAATTAGTTAAAAGCTTTTTGGAATCTACTTTTCACACCAAACAGGATATGAATGCAATCATCTCCACAAAAAAGAAATATTTTTCTTTTAATTTAATTCAAAGGTATGCAGACCCATCTATTAATTATTTTTAAATGCAATAATTTCCACCTTTTCTTTGCAAAATCAACAGTATTACTCATTCTTGAGCGGCATGTATTATAAATGTATGTTGTGGGATAAAATCATTACAGCCAATTTATTGAAAATAAGGTGGAAACATTTGACTTCAGGGTGCATTTAGTTTACTTAATACATGGATTTCAATTTTGTTGGTAACCTTTAGGCATTTTGGCTGTCTGCAGAACAACCACTAAAACTGTATTTTTTATGTTGCTATCAATTTTTCAAGATATATGTAAAATGCTAAATTGCTCATATAATACCCATTTCCTAATGTAGGATTTCACAGCATCATAAGTCTTATAAGTACTATAGGAAAAAAATTATATGCTTTTAAAAGCTGCATGTCCTTGCTTTGGTGTTGTTAGATCTTAATTTTTTTTTCCATACACACAAGCATACACATACAAGCAGCAGAATCCAATTTTAACAAGTTTGCTTTCAGCTCATAATAAAAACCAGAATTACAGCAGAAACACTATTGATTTCCTTATACTCCATTGTGTCTTCATCAAGAATGAAGAGGTTTATGTAATTACTGCTCCATCTTTTGTTGTTAGAAAGCACTTTTTTGTAAGTCAGCAGATACAAAGGCTGGAATGCTTTTATTGTTGAGATTAAAAGATCATTTTTTTCTCTTTCCGTTAAACTGTTTTTCTGTGATAGGTTCTTCAGGGAGGCTGACAGTTAGGAAGATAGTATACATTGAAACCCCACAGTTTTAACATAATTTTTCCAGCATTTTATCTTGTCACCTTCTTTTCTTATCAAAAAAGCAACCAAAACACTCAGAACACCCCCCCAAACAAACTCCTCTCTTTAATTCTCTTTTGTTTCATTGTCCATGGTGGTATCCTGTGCCGCTAAGCTGATACCAATGCAGATTTCCTGCAGTAAAGTACTTTGAATTCTTTTATACTTGCACAAATTACAAAACATTGCGCTATCGTCTCCTAATGATTTTATGTTTTAGTTTTCATTCCCCTTTCATCAAGCATTTATCTTTCCTATTCATTAATAAACTTAAACTTGAACATTTAATATCTGAGAGATTTGAGGACTGTGTTCTAGAATTGTGTTTTCAGCAGTGCAAATCTCTCCTGTGTCTGTTCCCCTAGCGGGAACTATCTGTACTATAAAAGGCAATGAACCTACTGCCAAGATTTTAAGGAATTGCAATGCTGGATTATGGAGGCAGAGAAATGCCTGGTTATATTGTGGTTATTTGCCTCACAATTAATGAGGTAACTGTATGGAAAACTTTGGAGTAGGAAAAAAAAAGATTTAGATCACGATTGTGAAACTGGCAGAGACTTTTTCTTCACATTTGTTTTCAGAATTTATACAACATAACCCTCAAATTTGAGAAACACACTGTCATAAATTGTGTGTCATGGTCCAGGGTAAAAATCTCATCAAGGCTAAGAGAAATGTAGACTTTTCTGTGATTTTGAGGGCAATGATTGTGTTCTACAGTCACTTTAAAATAAGGCATTTCCCCATTTTCAGCATTTTTTTTAAAATTCTTGTACTTTTATAGTGTACTGTAACTTGAAAACAAAATGAAGCTATTAAATATTTTAAGTACCATCTGATTTCCAAATAGGAATAAATTTTTATGAGATCACAACCTGGAATAAAGAAAAAGAATTGCTCTAAGTTATAGAGTCATAATTCTTTTGAATTTTAGGATCCTGGATTAACCAGTGAACATTAACACCATTATAATAACCTATAATTAAAAAAATAATAGAGGCAGTTGGGACCTTCCATTATGGTCTCTATTTAAGCAGACAGATATCATTACAGATAATAGTTTTATATTTGCCAGAAATGCACCTATAGGTGCATTTCTTCACCCTAACCTATAGGCTGCTAGTGTAACCTGTCATGTAACCCATTGCTTTGTATATTACACTTGAATATTCATGTTTCTGGCCTTAAAGATTTTAAGCTTCTTGGAGACATAAAGCACAATTTGCAAGGGATGTTTGCTTTGTTCAAGATTACTTTTAATCTAATTTTTCTGATTGGAGGAGGCTTTTCCTTTGGGAAGTGCTTTGTGGACTCTTTTTTTTTTAAATACAAATTTTGTGTGCAGAGCTGGTTTCTTTTGGGGGAATTTTGACAGAAAGTGTCTTCCTTGGGGGAGGTCAAGAGTCATTGGTATTAAACTAGACAAGCTGGTAGTGCAGTGTTAATGGAAATGGAAAGCAGATGTTTGGTAATTAGGGGAGATGTGAATGACAAGGCTTGAGAGGTACGGTACATGCGCTGGCTGGCACAAAGCAGCTGTTGTTACCGATTTCCCTGTCAGAAATGTACACAAGTCAGACCATCCCCTGTGAGTTTGCCATAGCAGTGACAATTAGAAAAAATTGTATTTGATTAAAATAAGCAATATATCATACAGAGTAATTTTCGTAACATTTAGAAATGGCCTGGGTTAAAGTCCAGGAAAATGAACTTAGATGTAAATGAAGCTTGGTGAATTGACAGTCCTTAAAAGTAGTGGAAGTCAGGATGAGTACTGACAATTGTCTCTAAAGCTCTCTAGCCTGAGAGAGAGAAAAGGAAATAATTTGGTCTTCTGAAGGGTAAAAAAGAGAATATTTGAAAATTAAGAAATAAATTAACTTTTCTAACAATTCTGTATTTAGCAGAGAATATTCTTATTTTATCTAAGTGGTGCTAATGCATTTATTTAACAGAATTTTCATTAATTTTTTATTGATTTTCTATTAACAGAAATTTTGTCCCTCTTTTTGTTGTGAGTTGTTTAATATAAATTCTATGGAGCAATCTTTTTTTTTTTTTTTTTTTTTTTTTTTTTTTTTTTAAA